>JAXGGA010018962.1:0-21037 GCA_038373865.1 Uloborus plumipes | reverse complement strand
ATTAAAGCCAGGTAGAGTAAAAATTGTAAAATTACCCTTCGTGTCTAATTGAGTTAATCAAGCTATTAAATTGTTTACAATGTAAAGAGTATGTTTTGTGAATTATGTGTTGTTTAATAATATGAGTATTACGTTATTGTTTATTAATTGTGTATAAATGATGGCATTGAGTAACAATATTGTATAGAGAATATTTTTTGAGTAAAATTAACTGATTGTGAAAGTTAATTTTAATTATAATATTATATTGGTTGATATTTTTTGTGAAAATATATCAAGGCGGGCGGTATGTTGAGAAATACCAGATGTTATGTGTAACGCCTACGCCTGACGCCAATGATAAGTGGCGGCTATGGCAGAGCGAGAGAGAGATTCATATGTGCCCGACGAGAGTTGAGAGTTGGGTCCTGAAAGTGAATAAAATGTTACAGTCCACAAAATGTGGATGTGTGTGTGTGAATATTGTGTTTGAGGTGATTAACTGAGCTATCGAGGACCGCGCAACAAGGTTGTTAAACAGTTTTTTTCGTTTTTCTTAAAACAACAAATTTGTCTGTTGACTGGTTTTTGAAATAAACGGTTCAATTGAAAAATAAATTTAAGCTAAAATCACTCCTAAATTAAAGTGCTCTAGTTTTTTTTTCATGCCTAGTTAGCGGAAACAATAATGTGCTATTTACATTGCATGTCAATGTAATTTTATCTACAGAAAATGAAAATTGGTTTAAAGAAATTCGAACAAATTTTTAAATTATTTTGGAAAAATAAGAAAAATGAAAAAAAAAATCTGAGAAATAAATGAGCAACTATTTCTAAAATCCCAATTATAAAATAAAGAAAAAAAACCGTGATTGTGAAAATGGTAGTACTAAGAAATTACCATCATAATCATTAATCGGCAGCCGATTAACAACAGCCGATTAATCGGTAATCAGTAATTGGCCAATTTGCTTATCGGTGCATCCCTACATTTTAGTTTCATTAAAATGTGCTATACTATTTAAAGTTTAAACGCTAAGCTGTTGAAGTTTAGTTTAGTTACGAATTAGTTAATTTAAACCAAATCGAGAAAAACTATTTTGATAGACATTTTACTACAAAGATTTTAATAATTAGACATAAGAATAAAAAAAGTCTAAGGAAATAATTAGTGGATCTTCTTTTTTTTTTAATCATTTTTTAAAATTATATTTCTTATTTATATTTCCTGCACCTGAGAAAAAGAACGACATAAGTCCAGAAATGGCGATTTTCACTTTATTGCTTCATTGTATGTAGAATCTTATTCTGCATCGACCCATGAGAACTCTATTCTATAAAACACATTCGTTTACAATTATTTAGCAGCATTAAAAGAACACGAGTCCCATTTTTTGTATGTATTCGGCAATCGTTTTCGCCCTCTGATGAAAAGTTACGAAAATGGACCTACGTTAGTCTGGTTCTCTGGTACAGTTTTAGCGATGCCTAATGTGTGTTCTATGCAGGAATGTGTGTATGCTCATATTTTCTTATTCCGGAAATTTCTGTAAACTGACGCTCCCCCCTCCCACCAAATTTTAAGTACAGAGCACCCCTGTGTGCAAGAATTTCTTGAGAAAGTAGGTATGATTTGTGCTCTGGACGACCTTCAAATAATTTCGCTCCGAGTGAGGCAATGCTTAAATCACGTAGTATCCGGTCTAAAGCGAAAACGTCGTAAACGTGTTCCGTTTATCAACTACCTGCTTCGCTGACGAGCTCACAAAAAGGGAAGATTTCAAGAAATGTTGATCGAGCGACACCCGGAAATGCGACGCTTCCGTTTGCCATCTTTGCGGTTCTTGAAAAAAGAATTCCGACCCGCGGAAATCGTAACTTTCCAACTTTCGATAATAAATAGAAGCGAAGCACCCGATGACACGCTGCTCGTTCTGATAAATAAAGGTACGGAACAAACGGCGACCTTGTCACACATTTTTGTTTCCTCTTTCATCAAAATCACTTTTTCACTTCAGCGAAGTGAGAAAACAATTTTGCGGAAGTTACAATTAGAGAGAGAGAGAGAAGGAGAGAAAAAAGAGAGTTTTGACATTTTTAGTGTACGGATTCTATTTTTCGGGGAGTTTTTGTCATTTATTAAACATAAGGGAAACCGGAAACCAGTTTCGTTTTTCTCAAATCAATCAATTTTCGGCACTTTTTCCATTTTTAAGCAATTATGTTAATTTTCTTCGCTATTTAAATCTTTTTGCTATCTACAGGGTGGCCAGAAGTCACTTTACATTTTGAAAATTAAATAACTTTTTCTTAAATGACTATTTAATTAATTCTTTTTTATTACTTAACTATAATTTTACTGTAAACTTATCCATGCCAAAAATTTCCAGGGATTATATTTCTTAATTCTGAAAAGAGAAAAAGAAATATATTAATAGAAAAAAAGTTATTTAATTTTCAAAATGTAAAGTGACTTCTGGGCCACCCTGTACTACTGTATAAACTTTAAAACCTGGATCGATAAAAACCAATTGACTTCAGGCTACAGTGGACACTTTTTTTTTTTTTAAATTATTGATCTATGTGTCTAAAACTTTGTGTGCTTGTATATTTACTAAATCTAAAAGAATAAAAAAAATGGTGCAAAAACAATGAATACTTTTTTTTTTTGAAATTTAAAATGTAAATTTTTTTAAAACATAATTTCAAAATGCTCCATGCGTCACAATTTTTTTTTTTTAACTTTGAATTTCCACTTAATTTCCAATCATTAGGCATGATTGCATGAATTTATGTATTACATGTAATGTTTTATGAGATAGTTTATAAAAGATGGCTGAAAATGAAAATTTTTATGATTTTTTCAGATTCAATGTTTTTGCACCAATTTTTTTTTATGCTTTTAGATGTAGTAAATATACAAGCACACAAAATTTTAGACACATGTATCAAAAATTGAAAAAAGAAAATGTGTCCATTGAAGATTTAAAGTAAAATATCTAGACATGGCATTCTGGATATTAGCAAAATTTCCAAGTATTTTCTCACACAGAGATCGGCATCAAGGGAAATTAAGCAGTGCAATGTCAGGTGAGTATGTTGTATGAAGCAATCTATCACAATTTATCAATGCTTTAAGGATAGAATTTGCCTTAAGCAGTATTGCCGTGAACAACCACGTTTCAAAACCACCTTTTTCGTGCAGACAATTGTTGAACCCAAAACGGATCCATCTGATTTCCATTTATTCTGATTTCTACAACACTTACTGTGAGCCAAAAACTCCAAAATTTGACTTGTATACAAAATGCCATCTGCAGGTATCGTTCTCCGAAACTAATTGATTTTTATTGATTCGGATTGAAAACGAGCTCACTAGATGGCAAAGGTCTGTTGATCACGATTCGAGCTTAATATGTTAACTTCGTTTAAAAAATAAAAATTAGAAAAAAAATGCATTTGCATTTAACAGAATTGAAAGGCTTGGCAGATGAAGGGGTTATGTGACAAAACAGAAATTGCGAGTAATATTAGTTCAAAGTATGATTGTTGCAGTTGTTGTAGCTTTTTTGTTTTCTGGTTTTGTCGTTAGTGTGCGTATGAAATTGGTCTAACGACTTCTACTTTTTAACCGACTTCGAAAAAGGAGGAGGTTCTCAATTCAAAGCGTATACTTTTTTTTTTTTTTTTGTTTGTTCGCATATAACATCTGATCTACTGAACCGATTTGGACAATTTTTTTTTTAATCGATAGGAGATGGTGTAACTTAGGTACCATGTACTCATATGACGATATTTGTTCGCTAGAAAAAAAGTTATGATCGAAAAACTAACATTTCATGTCATTTAAAACAATATCTGCTATCGTAAATCCTTACTTCAATGAACGACCCGATGGTCAAGTGGTTATGCTCGTCAGGTTGAAGTTCCTGATGGAATGAGATCGAGTCCAGGTCTGCAAGGATTTTTTCGAATAGCTGCATGTTTTTTTTTTATGTAATGATTTTAATGATTGTAATGTCCTTATGCAGGTACATCCTCCCATGGGAATGTGCCCCATATTTTTTTATGGTACAAAATGACAGTTTTGGTCGGATCTTTGTTAAAATTGGCAATGGGGTCCTTCGATGCTGTAGAATTTTCTTATGCACGTTTGCGCCATTTTTGGTGGCTTTGAATCGATTGTGGCAATAAATGGTTTTTGATTTGCGGCACCTATATTATTTTTTCAAAAATTATATACACAATCAATTATATTATGTTAATTTTTGTACCTTTATAAAATTCTGTATTTTATACCTTGCATTTACGTCAAATTCAAGGTAAAATTAAAAGTCAAAAATTCTGAAGATGATAAATATATGTTAAAAATTAAAGTAACTATTTTTTGTGATTTTCATATTGGTTGTGACCAAAAAACATCATTACAAACAAATAAAATGTATCAAACACCATGAGTGTTGAGTTATTGGGAAAAATCTGCTGTGTAATGTTTTTTTGCACTGCGAGGGGGGGGGGGGTATGAACGATCATTAAAGTGACACACATTTTTAAAAAATAAGATTTTGATTTGTGGTGTTTGAAAAAAGCTAAAGAGTCCACTTTAGTTGAAAAGTATTTTCCATGAAAAGCAAAAACTTGCACCAATTTTCCAAGTCTTACTCTAACTCCTTCTCCCACAATTCAAATTACTTACTTTTACTTTCAATTTTTAACCGACTTCAAAAAAGGAGGATGTTCTCAATTCAAAGCGTATGTTTTTTTGTCTGTTTATTCGCACATAACATCTGATCTACTGAACCGATTTGGACGATTTTTTTTTAATCGATAGGAGATGGTTAACTTAGGTACCATGTATTCATATGACGATATTTGTTCACTAGAAAAAAAGTTATGATCGAAAAACTAAAATTTCATGTTATTTAAAAACAATATGTGCTATCGTAAATCCTTACTTCAATGAGCGACCCGATGGTCAAGTGGTTAAAAGCGTCGGGTTGAAGTTCCTGATGGAATGAGATCGAGTCCAGGTCTGCAAGTTTTTTGAACAGCTGCATGGTTTTTTAGCTATATTTTGATTATTTTAAGTGCATTTACACTAAAAAGAATGAAATAAAATATTTTTGGGAAAAAAAAATAGAACCGACTTCAGTTGGAAATTGCTCTAAAAAGTAAAAAATAATTTTTTTTTCTTTGAACACCATCGAAACTACTTTTAAACATAAGTTTTGAAGTCGGCGCAAAAACAATGTATAGAATCATACGCAACTACAATTCAACTATAAATATAAATTTTAATGGATTCATTTCATTGATTACTACACATTCGTGTAATGGTACAAATATTCTGCTTTTAATTTTCAATGGTTTCTTTGAAAAAATGTTGGCAAAATATGGTTAAAAATCATTTTACCTATCGTTTTTGCGCCGACTTCAAAACTTATGTTTAAAAGTAGTTTCGATGGTGTTCAAAGAAAAAAAAATTATTTTTTACTTTTTAGAGCAATTTCCAACTGAAGTCGGTTCTATTTTTTTTTTCCAAAAATATTTTATTGATGCATCAAGTTATATTTGCGTACATGTATCCATTGCTTACCATTTTCCCAAGTGTCCATTTTTCAAGAAGTAACATAGCCCCTTCATCCTCCAAGCCCTTCTATTGAAGTACTCTCATTTAGTCAACAAATTAAACTTTCTCTCCTGAGTAATTCGTATGTACATTGTACATATTGTATACAGGAGTTACATCAATTTAAACTAACACACTTTGCAAAGAAGAATTAGTCCAAACGGTTCGACACGTGGTGGTGGAATTATCCGAAACAGCTGTCCAAAATGTGTCAAAAGTAAATGTATTTAGATTAGTAAAAGAATTTATAACAGTTTTTTTTTTTCCAAAGACTAATTTTTATGATAGGAAATTAAAGACATGGTGTGGGGGAGGGAGGCGACTGTACGAAGCGTCTCGTCAACATCATAAGAGCAACATTTAAAGATTTGCAGAAAAATTTCTGGTTGAAAAGAGAGAGAGATCTTTCAACCATATAGTTACAGAGCAGGAAGGAAATCAACCCGAACGTTTAAGGAGTTTAGGTAGGAACGACTGTCACTTTTATGTATATACAAAAATTCACCAAAACATTGGCGAAAAATGTAACAAAAAATATGTAAGAATATAGATATTATTGTTATAATAGGACGTTTAGAATTTCAGATTGCGAATATCAACACTAATTTTTTTTTGAGTTGCATAATTTTAAACCTCATAATTCAATACAAATAGTCTGTCTCACAGCATTTTAAATGTGTATATATTCCCCAATATTTGCTTATATTATTATTTACAGTCTGTTGAGTACAAGCTGTGATTAACTGCATTGTTTACATTTTGATCTTTTAAATTAATAATTAAAAAAAATATTGGAAAAAAGGTAAAAATGTCAATTTAAAAATAAATCTTTTTCAAGTTAGTTGCTAAAAAAAACCTAGATGTTTTGCTTGTTTTTTTATATTTTTTTTTCAATTTATTTTTAAAAACTTTCTAAAATTCTAGGCAAAATTTTTTTTTAAAATTCGATAGATAAATCAATATCATACCCATAAACTATAGGGTAGACTGGGGAGCGCCTTTTTCTGAAACGTGTTATAATTGGGGGGTTACCAGTCGTGACAGATTAATACTGGTCCCTAACAAGTACTCTCACAAGTTTTTTAGCTTCCGTTGAGCTTTGGTATAGTATCTGGGGAGGATAACCTATTTTCTGCCAACTTAAGAAAATTGTGTGTTGAACTTATTGAAGCTTATTATGAGCTGAGAATGCTTAGATAAAAATCAACAAATATATGAATATTAGCGAAACTTTATCCTTGTTCGAGAACAGTATTCGTATGAACAAAAATGTTATTAAATTTCGTTGCACGTTAAAAATAAATCCGAACAAGGCGACGCGGCACGTTTACGCAAGTTCTTACTGCGTAAACGTGCCCTTGATGCTTTTTTGCGTCGTACTGTGTCAAACATTTTTGGTATTTTCAGGCTATTTAGTTTCACAAATCATCATTTAAGGTTTAATTGAGTAAGAGATTCGTTTCTAGTAGCTTACAATCATAGTTATATCTTTATGTCTATTCGCCTTTAATTTTCTAGACTATGCTGTCCATTATAAATGCTCTTTATTTTATAGGTGGTAAGACATTATGTGCAAGGAACTAGCATAACTAAGTTAGATGTCAAAATAATGAAAAATGCCGCTCTGTAAGTGAGACTGGGTCAATGAGTAAGACGGGGCATGTTTACGTAACAGATATTGACCTAAAAGTTATTTTTTTAATACTTAAATACTCAAACATGGCCAAAACAGAATGCATGAACTTCAACTTTATTAGCTGCTTTATGAGACCATAATGTCGAAAATTTCCTAAATTGAAACACAAAAATTAAAAAATTCATTGAAAAAAAAAAAATCAACGTAAACGTGCCCCGGGCTACCCTACACGTAAATTTCTCTGAAGCAGATCAATTTCATGACTACATTAATGTACAAAACCAATGAAATTATCGAAATACTTACAAGACAGCGAGTAAAGTCCCAAATACTAAATATTTAGCACGTAACTGGTGTTTTTATTCAGTAAAATGATGGTCCTGTCGTTATGCTTATGGTATAGAAAGCGAAATGATATTTAGCCTGATAGCTGGATAGTCCATGACTGAGACAGAAGATATTGATTATTATGACGGGAAGGGTGTCATATTGATTACCTAAAAACTAGGAAACTCGGTTCAGCAGTTTGTTGTCTATTGTGTTGCTATGACAATGATCATATTATGATAAAAGTGGAAAAAGAATCGAAAAATTAGAAAGAAGGAAAATAAAAGGGAACTAATGAAAGAAAAAAGAGGGAAGTAATCGTCTGGTTCAAATTATTCACCTTTCAAGCCATGTTGCCGACTTGCTACAGCAAGTTGTTGAAAACAATAAAATACACTGTAAATCCAAAGTGGGTAATGCACACATTAATGTTTTTTATTGTATTAGTAGGTTTTATTTGCTTTGTATCGCACCTTACATGGATACTTACTATTAAAGGTCGAGACTAGCGGTCGCCACTCACCAGTGGCGACTAAAATTACTTTTGGAGCCTACAAGAACTTATGTTGGTCGACAAACAGGAGACCTACTTTTTTTCTGAACAAAAATATGAACTGCTGATGCATCGCGCCGATCATGAAAAGCAAATGGAGGAAAGGAAAAACTTGAAGAGAAAATCGACCCATCTGCTGCACAAAGCATCTAAATACATTATTTCAATCTAGAAAATGCAATGAATATTAGAAAAATAGTCAAGGATGACCAAATTTATGATTAATCAGCAAATTAAATAAAATGTTTTTTTAATTTCAAGTACGTAGGTGTGTTTTGTTTTGTTTTATTTGCATAATGCCTTATTAGTTGGATTTTAAATCAAATAATATTCTTTTCCAGAAAAGGTTTAAGTTTTTTTAAAAATCATTTTTCTTTTATATATACAGTGAACTCTCACTTATACACCGCCACATTTATGCGTCTTTTTCACATATACGACAATTTTGAATGGTCCCAGCACATTCCATAGCGTCATAATGATAATATCATTCGTTTATGTGTCGTTCTATTTTTCGTATTCTATTTTTCGTAAAATGTAAAACATTTAATTTATTGTCTTGAAACATGAGCATGTTTCTTCACTTTCCTCTTTAATCTTTCGCCTTTACTGCTCACGGAAGGCATTTTTTTTTCACATGAATTAGTGTTCAGAGAGGGAAAATTACCTATTATGGATCGTTTTAGAAGGACCAGTTTGTGATTAGGTACGCTACAATTTTTATTTTCTCTTTTTTATTGTAGTTACGTTACAGTAACTGCTAAACCATAGTAACATGTACTTTTTCTATAGAAACATTCTTATTCATGCTCTAATTAGAACTTAGTTGCGTTTTAGACCTTTAAATAGACTTGTTCGCTTATGCGTCTCTCTCAGTTATGCGCCTTTTTCTGTTAGTCTCTTGGGCCGGCGTATAAGTGAGAGTTCACTGTAATAATTTAGTTAAGACATATGCAAGTACAAAGTCTAATATTATTGTATGCAGAATGAAGTGAAGTGGGATTTCAATTTCGGAACTTGGTTCAAACTGGCCACCAACAAAGCCAAAGTGACCACTAACTTTTTAGGGTTTACTGGCCACAGGCCACTATCAAATTTTTCTAGTCTCAAGCTTTATTTACTATTACTAAAAGCATCTATACGTAGTAAAATTTGTACAATGTGGGATGCACCCATAAAGCTGAAAATTGCTGATCAGAGATATATTAATGATACTGTCGGTGTGAAAAACTGGCGTTAAGGTTTATGCATTTTGTTAAAAGCAGATCTGCTCAGTGAAAGCAAGACTTTAAGAATTTAATAAACACTATTGTGCAAAACGAAATTTTCTGAATAAATGTATAAAAAAACCTAATAATAGAATTAGAATACTGTAAAGACGTGAGAACTAACAACTCCTATGTATATAACTACTTCCTAACTTACTGTTTATGAATGAAAAGTTAATCGCTTCAAATTTGTGTTTAAGATTAGGAAAACCGTAGCACAATTTAAACATTCTGAAAAAAGAACGGAATGTCAGAAAAGAAGGGGGAAAAAGCGATTTACTCCCATTTTTTACACACAATAAAATTTCAATTTTATGTGCTAGAAATTTTTGTAAAGGTTTTGACATTTTTACTCTAAGCAAGTAAAACTTGATCATTATAGCTCTAAATTTTAATATGACGGTTAGAGGTTACTAAATGTTTGATAGATAAGTAAGTAACATGTAAAAAACATTAAAATGTTATTACAACTTAATTTAACCAACAAAATGGAAAACATTGCTTTATTCCGTTCTATTTTTTAAAAACAACTGCATTTTGCAGTGGTACAGAAATAAAACGTAAATTATCTTTGTCTGAGGAAAGAAAAGGAAAGAAATATGAAGTTCCGAAACATAAAGTTTCATGAAATGTTTTTAACGCGTTTTATTATTATTATTACTATTAATTTTATGTACATTTGATTTTAATACATTGCACATACATAACTATCGCAAACTTTGCAGTAAGCAATCGTTTTTGTTGCTTCCATAGTTAATTATCAAAAATGGAAAATAAGAATGAAATTATTTCGAATCAAAATGTTCTTTCACTTTTGAGAGATTAAAAATAGAACTTTTACTGTGAGTATTTTTGTAACTGTAACCTACTCACAACAAGTTTTTATATGCAAAAAATAGCTGCAGCACAATGACGAATTCATCATTATATCAATGTTCCGTTCAGTGGTATGGAATTCACCAATTAAAGCGGTGTAGTTTGAGCAACACATATGCAGGAGGGGGGGGGGGTGAAGATAAAAAGCGGCAGCTTCTAACGTTAAAAATTCTATTCGCAGTTAAAAATAGCAAAAGAAATTCAAAATTCACGTAATTTGAATCTTTTTTATCACATTAGCTGCCATGTGCATTTATGAAAAAATCCCGTTCAGACCTAAACCTCAGTGCGAAGGATAGCCGTTTTTTTATTATTCTTTCCTTTTTTTTCTTTAACAAAATCCATTTAAGTTTGATAAGTTATATTAAAGTGCATTAAATATAACTTATGTATTAAATATAACTTTAAGTGCATTAAATATAACTAGTATTATTTTGAAATTACTGATAGGTATTTTTTTTAGTTTCATATCGCTTTTGATATTGTCAGTCATTGATGAAACAGCTATTGAGAAAGTCTGCAGACTATTTCTTATTTGGTGGCGAAATAAATCTGAAATTTTTAGAGAAAAAAAATCGTAAATTTCAACAATTGACTATTTATACTGTCTGATTTTCTTAGGTAAAACCTGCCGCGTATTTACGCATGCGTCAGGTCTTCTCTGATCTATCACCAAAATAGGGTGATAGGTAAGATCACAATAAGGGGAAGAATAACAAGAAGCATTTTGAGCCGTATCAAACAACGTAGAAAGATGCTAATTTCAAACACATAATTTAGTTTAATATGTCAAAAGGACTGCAAAAATGCAAGTTTTAAATTGAAAACTGCGGAAAGTTCCCTCTCACAACCCATCACCCTTTTTTTAAGTTTAATGGTTCGCGAGTGCTAGGCGCGGTTTTCACGAACTGACAGTACCGTACTTTCTGCAATTTAATCCACAGGTAGCATTTCTTGTATTTTTTTGAGTTTAGCATCTTATTTTTAAGCATACCTCGGTGCTCGTTTAGATTTTACGATTTGTGAAATTAAGGTTTATCTTGCAGATTATTTTTGGGATTTTCAATTTGCTTCGTAGACTGCCGAAAGAAATTCTGTTGCCTGGGTGGCCCGAATGGAAAGTTTAGTGCCAGTCACCGATAGCCGTCGTGGCGCGAACGAAATATTCAGTGTCAGTCATTGGTGATTGGCATAGCACACACACAGCTAAGGTGTTAAACAAAGTACTACACTTTTGAAAAACAGTTTCTATTGCATTGTTTTACCAAGTCTAAATTATTTTTCAAAAACATTGTAAACATTTCCGTTTGATGAAGTTAAGTGGTCTCTAAGAAATTATGACCGACAAGGGGGGAGGGGCGTACTTACAGTTCAAGCGGGTAAAATTTGACAAGTCAAACTTTTCCTGTGACACCAAAGCATTTTTAATGTTAGTAAAAATAAATGTTTTGTAAAAAAAATGAGGGCTTTTTTTTTCTTTTAAATGAGAATTTTTGCAATGAAGAATTACAACCAGATTCGAAACATTGTCTCTTAATTTTAGCAAAGCTCTTCCATTTCCCTCTGGATCCCGTTTCATATATAAGACTCTTTCTCCACAACATGGCGATCGGTTCGTTCAAACTTTCTTTCAATTTTCGCCAAGAAGAAAACTGCCCTTTTGATGTATCTGATTTCACCCGCAATTTTCTGAGGCAAAAAAAGAAAAGCCTACAAGACATCAAATAAAGAGATTACATAGCCCGTAAACAACCATCGATACCATCTCCACTGCTTGCGAAGCCCACCAACTAAATATCAATTGTGTATCCAATTCATAAACCGCAGCGGTATGGTTTCAATCCTTAATGACAGCAACTTTCAACAGTTTTCTGCGATTACGATAGAGATCTCTCGGACGGAATTACCCGGATCAGACACGACTCGGTGGTTGCGGACCCTGGAAAGAGTTGTGTGACAAATATCTGCGATGGCTTTTCCTGATAGAAGCCAGCAATTGCTGAGGACCTGCTTCAGGTGGGTAGTCATCAGGCGAAGTTTCCGACAGTTTAAGTGGCTCTGTAAACATCATGTTCGCAGGGTTGTGATTGGTGGGGGATAAGTACTAGTTTTAAATAATTGAGAATTGTAGGTGATCATCATGGCCCGTACCAAGCTGCTTGTTTAACCTGCGAAAGGGGTGTTATGTGACTGGTTGATTTAACTCCTTGAAGACGTCCGATTTGACACCATTTCTGCAAAAGCATTTTACTGAATGGCCACAAATTGCCCCGTTGGGGTTACCTAGCCGTTGAAAATATTTGATTTGAAAGTTCTAATGACTAGAATCAGTAGTTGAGAAACTTTCCCTACTGTAATATTTAGGTTTTCTTTTGCGGTCTAGAATTTAAAAGATCTAGGCTAGATAGAGTAGATCTGGACTAGAGTAGAAAGTGCTGCTATGATTTTGTTTCATTAAAAACCCTATTTATAAATAACAGTTATGAATAATTACACTTTCAATGTTTGATCTGGCATTATTGCTCTAAAATCATGCAATAACGATTGAGATAGTATTTCTAGGTTAGTTACCTTTTTGAACTGGCGTCATTTCTTAGCACTAAAATTTACCAGTTAAAAAGTTTTGCTACCAAACCTTATGATGACAAAATATTTAAGTTAACTTCTTTCGGAAATAATAATAATAAAAATATATATATTAATTTATTTAAAATTTTTATTCTCGAAGTTATACTTCTTTCGACACTATGTGATCAAAATTTCTACTTCTAATAAAAGCAATAGAACGGCGGAAGTGTAATGGTTGAAGTGAGTCTATAAATTGGAGCTAGGCAAGAGAACCTACTTCTTTATGATACGTTTCAAGCACATGTTTTTTGAGAAAGCATTTTTTGTTCCACAAATTTTCTTTTGATCACAGAAATTCCCAGTCGAGATTTTTTTTTTTTTTTTGGCTCTTAACAAGATTTTTAACGAATATACGATGGCCGCTTGTTTAACACTAGAAGTGTTTGTTTCGTTTTGCTTGTGACATATTATCAACATCTGTATTTGTACAAATAAGATTAAATTATGGCTTCTCACGAAAAAATGCTTTCCAATGTTGCTATTCTATTGTCTGATAAAAAAAAAACCCCAACATCATGGCGTCATACCTTGCAATTACAATGTTCATTGCATGCTCAAATGGCGCAGTCATCTTAAAAAATATCCTAGTTAAAGTTCATTAAAAAAAAAGCTCTATTGCAGCAGCGTAGCCTCTAACAAGCATACCTAAGTACATGCATAAGTCTCCTTTTTTTCTTGCCCGTTTATGTGTGCGTGTGTGGTTTTCGCGTAGTCATTTTTAAAGATCTTTGAGGCAACATTTTGAAAGTTTTTACTAAGTCCAAGAAACTGCTGCTATTTTCGGTTTCCCCCTTTTTAAAGACGCTTAAACGAAAGTCCCCCTCCCCTCTGTTTTAAGAAAATAACGAAACGATAATTCTTTGCAGACAATAAGCGGTTTGCTTTACGTTTTAAAAATTAAAGCACCTCTATTGAACTGGTAAATAATTTTTAACGACTGCCTGATGTATAATTCCTTTCCAAAAGTAGTGTTTCGTTCGCATTCGCTTTCTAGCATACTTTTTTCCAAAATAATTTCCGTCAAAACATTAAACTAAATTTTCACAAATTATTGTTGTAAATGTAAACTAGATTCTAATATCTCAGAGTTGGAATCAAATATTTTATTTTCTGTCTTTATTTGGTAGCAATGACTATTTGACTTTTTTTCATACAACGCATCTATTAAATATTTTCTAAAACACCAAACAAAACTTTTAAAATATTGTCCCAGAAAACAAAAAGTACTTGAGAGCTCGAGAACAAATGGTATACACGCTAATGTTCGGCATTAGCCATCATTTTTTTTCAGAAACGTGTTTCGCTAATCAACATATGGTAGCGTAATATAAATATTTAAAGGCATACATTTTATTAATTTAAGATTTTTTACGAACAATACAGCAAGTAATGTAAATATTTTGTTTTTGAATTTATATACTTTAATTCACTCTGATCTCCTCCTGGATTCCTCTCTTCTCTGGAAGATGAATAATTTATTTTTAGTCCTCCGTTGCAAACACGAGCAATTTTCGTGATGTAAGAGTTAGAGCATTCGGAGTAGCAAAAAAAAAAAAAAAAAAGGGGGGGGGGAGGATATGGTGAAAAAAAGCTTTTCAAAGAGATTTTGAACTGATGACTTAAAATTATAAAAGCATCGAAAACTTGTACTACGTAATTGAAAAATTTAAAAAGCTCGAAATACATAATCTATGTAGATTCAACCGTGAAGTTAATTTTTTGACATGGGTAACAAAATTAACTTTATAATTGAAGGGGCAAGTAGATAAAGGTGATATGTGACGATTTTTTAAATTTCTAGAAAAGCTTTCAAAAAAAAAAAAAAAATGTTGTGTTAATTTTTTTTTAAATAGATTACTCTCAACTGGTAAAACGGTGTCCTATTTTTAGTTACCAACTATTTTGTGAATGAAATGCTTGTCCTACCGATCCATCGACGACAGAATAAGTACAAGAAAAGCAAATTAAATATATGCGGGGTTTTTTTTAAATCCATTTAAAGTAATTTTTCGAGTTAAACAACAAATTAAATTTTTATGGTGTCCATTTAGTAACTCTTAATTTTTTTAACGTTTGATATTTGTATGATTCACAAAAAAAAAAAAAAAAAATCAATTGGTGGACTAACTTATCAACAAAGGCTCTTAACTAGGATGCACCAATTAATCGGCCATAATCGGCCGCTTTGTCAATTAGTTATAATCGGCAAAATCGTGCCGATTAATCGGTGGAAAAATATTTTTTTAATACTGTTTTTAAGTTATCCTTCACTAAAAAAATATGATGAACAGTTCAATTAACAGTAATAATAATCCTCACAGTTGATATGATGGCTTTAATAATTATTTTTCCTATTCTGAATAAATATACACATAGAAAATGTTGCAACATTTTTCATGTGGCGATATTTTTCTCCTTAGCATAGGGCTGTTAAACAATTTCTAATTTTCACAAAGATTAAAAGCCTTCAATTAAATGGCTACTAATAATTGAGAAATTTTAACTAAGAGCACTCCTAAATTAGAATGCTCACCACATTTTCTCCTAATTTCTTGCTTTAAATTTTTATGTCTAATTAACATAATTAACGATTTGTTAATGCAATATTATTGGCAATAATATGAAAGTTTCGTCGAAGAAATTGGATTAAATTATTTAAAGAAAATTAGGAAATGAAAAAAAAATCTTCTCTCAGAAATAAATTGCAATTTCTAAAATCGAAATTGTAAAAGAAAGAAAAAAAGGATGATAGCGTAATTGGTAGTATTAAAAATAATCAACTTTGTCATTAATCGGCTCATCCGATCAATCGGCAGATTATAAACAGCTGATTAATCGGTAAGCGGCCAATTTGCTTATCGGTGCACCCCGTGCTCTTAGCGCAAAATCAAACCGAATATTTCAGGGTTACGAATCCTGTCGCTTAGTTACTTTGTTGCTTAAGTTAGAAAATATTTTCTTTTTGTAAAACAAAATAGCTCAGCAACTGCGCTTAGTAAAATAATTGACTAGAAACTGGAGCTCAAAAAATAAAATTGTATAATTTTATTCCTACACTTTTGACGTGATAGTTCATTAAACAGTTGATTTATAATTGCGAGCAGCATTAGAAAAAATGGGAATAAGGATAGAAATGCAAATAAGGCTGCAGTTAACTAAACCTGTCAGTGTGTTAACTAATCACTTCTCTTTTCTTTCTCTTAGTGGTAATCTTCCTTTAGGCTTCTTCGTTAGGGGCCATATAAATATTACTTTTATTGATATTCAAGTCCACTTATTCTGGCAAAGAAGTTCAAGAACGGAAGAAATTAATGTCCCAAGCCCTACACTTATGCTGGGAACGTTCAAAGCTTTTTGATTAGATTTTTCTTCTTATCCGAAAAACATTCGGTGTATGACTTAATTTCTATTTTATTAATGATTTGCATTGTCTAGTTATTTACAAATAAAACAACTTGGATCGAACTTGTCTTGAAGTAAATCGGTCGTATTTTAATATTTTTTTTTTTCAACTTTGCATTCAAATTCAAATCCAATTCACGGGTTAAGCAGTAAGCAGGGACGTCATTTCAAGTTTTTCCAGGGGGGGGGAGGGCAAAGGGTAAAAACACAATACGATTTCACCAGAAAACAACAAAAACGACGCCCACTTATATGTAAATACATCGATTTCTCAAAGTCAGGGGGGGGGGGGCAAATGACCCCCTGCCCCCCCCTAAATGACGGGCCTGGCAGTAAGTCACCACCCCTAAGCCAGGGCTAAGGCGAGAATGCATACAATATACCGCCAACTCGGTTATTTCACCCAGAGACTGCAGTTTCGTCCCTATTGTGAAGTCATCAGTCTGGAATAGAAAGTAACCGAAATTGAGGCTTAGGGAGGCTGACTCAATACCAGGGTTCGCCAAAGCGGACCTAGCCCGAAAAACTAAGACCAGGCCCACTTGAAAAAACCCACCATGTCGGTAAAGCGGGTTTTTTCAAAATTTCTTGCACATTGAAAACATTTATTTTAGAAATAAACTAAATATTTCGCATATTTTGATCCATACTAAGCTTAGAAATCGGTATTGATCAATTTAGTATGGTACATTTAGTCTTGGTCAGTACCTGGTCCTGAAATTGCCATCATCCTTTCCTGACAGTTTATTAGGTACTAGCTGCGTGGCCCGGCTTTGCACGGCCTAACTTAAAAATAAAGATTATGTCAAGTAACACATGTCTAAAGAAGTCCCGATTGATTTCTAACTTAAACTTTCCCCACACGCAGAAAAGCTGAAAAAACATAACTTTTTGAATCGATTTGAGCCTTGAACGTTTAATACGAAATGTGGAAATGATATTAGCAATTCCAACTATCTGCCAGAGAGTTGAGTTGATACACTAAATACTCGATTGGATTGATGAAAGCCTTCGTAAACGGAGTTTTAAACTGAAATTACAAAGACAGAATCAGGTCTAAAATTGAAATAAAAAAATAACTACCCAACGGATTTTGTTGAAACTGGTCTCTAAGCCTTCCTAGTACCAAAAGGAACAAACGGTGAAAATTTCAGCCAAATCTCCCGGGTAGTTTCTGAGATCTTAGGGAACACACACATATACCCATATACACATTTAGATTAAAAATAATACTGCACTTGAATTTTACTTACTTGTTTTTCTTTCTTTAGTATTAATACTTAACTGATCAAAAAAAAAAAAGCAGCAATTATTTCAATCTATAAATTAAATTCTGTATCAATTTAAAATATAATATCAATTAAAAAATCCAATATTACAATGGTTTTTCCAAATTTGTCAAAAAAGTTTTTTAGGAGGTCACAGGGACCTCTCTTCAAGGTTTTTCTGATTCTATGAAATGTATAAGTAGGTGTACAATGTTCGAATAGAGAAAGATATTAAAATGATTCTTGTAAAAAAAAACCCCGAAAAATCCCCGGGTTTTTCATCAGAAACCCAAAAAAAACCGGGTTTTTGATCAAAACCCCAGGCGGGCAGGGTTAAAAAAAAAAACGGGTTTTTTCAAACCCCGCTCAATACCCAAGTTCTGCCTAACATTACGTGCGGAAAAGATGGCGGCTTTTTGGAAGAATGGCCCTATTGCACACTTTTTCTGCTCCTTATTCTCCGTCTCGTATTTTAGGAACAATCCCTTATGTCAGCATCTAGTTCTGACTGCTGGATGTCTTTATGTGGTTATCCCCCTTTGCAATCAAAAGCAATCTCTTACCACGCATCGTATTTTGAATAGAACGAATGAGCGAATTTTTGTTATTTCTTCGATCATAAGCCATCCCATATTTTTATTACCATCGCACTGGTTAACGACAGCACTGCTACATCATAAAACTCGTATAAATGGCGTAGGCAATGTCTTTAGATCCTCCGAAAAGTCATTAGAGGTTCCACGGGTATTATGGAATACCATTTCAATTTGTTAATTTTTATTTAAAGGTCAAACTAAAAATTGACGAAAACCAGTGGCATATTCCTGGGTGGTCTGATAGGTTTGCAGCCCCCTCCGAAATTATCAAAAAAGAATTTGAAACATTTTAGCTATTACCCTTTTTTTTCTTTTTTTCTGAAAACGCGACATGAGAAAAATAATTAAAAAAATATTGCGTTAAAATAATTGTTTTATTAAGGAAAGAAAAATCGTCCCTTAAAAATTACGATAGACCCCAGAGGGTACATACTTTTTTTACTAATTTTTTTTCTGCCTGCCATATAATATTTAAAAAGACATTTTATAAGAAGAAATAAAATCAGCAATTAACATAAACTGGGAAGCTGGGAATCACTTTGAAAACTTAGCTTTTTTTCTTGAGATTGTGAACGATGTTATTTTTGATAAAGATCATATTAAAACTGCTACAGAACACACTTTACAATGGTTATTATGTGCTGCAATCTGTTAATAACGAATTGAAACAATACCGAGGTACTAATTGAACACTATTATTTGGCTGAAATGTTCATTTTAGGGAAATTCAGACCCTTTTTTGGACCGTCCCTAAAAAGGGACGCTAGGCAGTAATGGGTTATTTTATAGGACAAAATTCAAAGAGAGAGACAAAAAGAAAAATAAATTTTCTAATTATTCCTTTTTTCGACATGTTCATTCTATTGTTTGTCACGTTTATGACAATCTTATAACTCAATTTTGTTCATTTCAATTCCGAATTTGTTTCAGAAACACCGCTTAATGCTTGTTCGTTAATCTAATTCTGTTCAATACATTTCAACACATGTGACTGAAACATAACATCAGGAACAATAGTTAAAAAGAAAGCGCAACATTGATGTTATCAAAGCACAAATTTGCCAAAATATTGCATTCACTTGTTGTGGAACACCTACTTTAATGAAGAGAAATTTTCAAATTTTAATTTAGCTCTTCCTGTTTTTATCGAAACGCTTTACCTCTCCGCCACAGCAATTATTATACTGATGAAAAAATTTAGTGATGTAATTTTGCCCTCTTAAATAAGCATTGATAGAAATTCGAAAAAATTACTTTTCGTAGTTAACATTTAACGAGGTACCCTGCCCTCTTCTCTCTAAGTCTCAGCTCAGCCCCCCCCCCCTTAAATGATTTGTCTGCGTACGCTACTGTTGTTAATCATATTCATTTATGTTTTTATTATTATATTTATTTAATGAAAAAAAAGTCATTAGTGTGATTTGTTAAACAAGTTTTTTTTTAAATATCGTTTGCTTTGTTATTCTTTTACTGAAGTTTTTCTGTATTCAGGATATACTTCTGAATATTAGTTTTAGACCTTTAAATTCTATCAAAATGCCTTCCGAATTCATTGTTGCATTTTTTATAAGTATCACAGTTTTAGAATTACGCTTAAACGAGAAGGCGTTTCTTAAATGTTTATAATACGAAACTATTGATACGTAACGAACATTATTAAAACGTTTTATACAGCTTTAAAATAGAAAAAAAAAGTTTAAACCACTTTTGAAGTCTTTAAAATGAAAATATTGTAATCTCACCAACTACACTGCAAAAAATAAACCTTTGTTTTTACAGTATAATACTGGCAGCAGAGGTTCCAGTTTAAAACTAAAATGTACAGTAATTAACTGTAAAACTAACAATTTTACAGTTTGTTACTGTAAAGCAGCAATTTTACATAATTAATACAATTTTAGTTTAATACCACAAAATCAGCTGCATTATACTGTAAAAACAACAGTATAATACTGCCAGCAGAAGTTCCAGTTTAAAAGTATAAAATGCATAGTAATAAACTGTAAAATTAGCGATTTTACTGTTCATTAATGCAAAGCAGCAATTTTACAGTTTGTTAGGGTAAAATTAGCAATTTTACAGTTTGTTAGGGCAAAATTAGCAATTTTACAGTTTATTACTGTAAAAGAAGCATTTTTTACAGTCCCCTCCCCCCTTTCGAACAATTTGCTTTTGAAACAATATACAAAAACTTTGAAACAAAAAAAAAAAAAAAAATCAACTTATTGACTTATTTTAACTTAAGACTTCATTAAAAAACAAAAGTTCAGCTTTATTTTTTAACACAATGCCTTAAATATTCTTAACAATTTAAAAAAAAAATAACGATGGGTATCTCACTTACCCCATACGAATGGGTAAGTGGGCTGGCTACCCACCTTCATTTAAATTTGAAACAAGCTTATTTATAAAAGGGGACAAATTTTTTGAATAAATAAATTTTTAGTGTGAAATACTTTTTGGAAGCGCGACCTTATTTGAGATACCTACAGACCTTTAAGTCCATTTGATGGAAAATTATAAAACAAAAAACAAAACAATTACATGTGAGAAAACTATTGAAAGCCTATGGGCATGTAATTTACTTTTACGTATAAAATAGTATTGAATAAATATAATACACTTGATTAAGATCAATTTCAGAAAATTAGCAAACATTATCAGTTGAAAAATTAGGGGCCAGTGTCGATTTAACCCATTAATGCCTGACTTTTTTTTTCAAACATATTTTGTATACTGGTTACAAACAGTGTTTAATGGACAGAAAAAATAATAAAAAAAAATATTACGCAAAAAATAATTTTTTTTATTAAGGAAAGGAAAATCGTCCCTTAAAAGTTACGATAGACCCCAGAGGGTACATACTTTTTTTTAC
>JAXGGA010018961.1:0-21038 GCA_038373865.1 Uloborus plumipes | reverse complement strand
TTAAAGATAACCTAAATAAAAATGTTTTTAAAACATTAATTTTGAAACGTTTCGGGAGAGAGTCCTTGCTAACGTAACTACCAAAGATGGTCTAAAGTAAAGATGGCTTAAGGTTGCAATTTTGAAAATTTTCGGAGGGAGATCCCTAACCATTTTTTGTCTCTTAGCGTCTCCAAAGAGAACGCGATATTGCGCATCTATGTATCGAAAATCTTTCAGGGGAGGGTCTTTGAACTTTTACTTCCCAAAGATAACTTAAATGAGACTTCAGTTCAAAAAAAAAACTCATCTTCTTTTCTTTTATTCTATCGTGAAGAAATATATCAATGAGTTGTGCTTCCATGTTAAAATATTTCAGGAGAGATGCCCCGAGTCTTCTCTATTCCTTTAACGTCACTAAAGATAGCCTGAAATTGGTTTTTAGAATTTAAGTTTCCGTAAGTTTTCCAGGGGAGTTTTGATCCTCCAACGTCATTAAAGGTAGCATAAATAATTTCAATTTTAAGAAAAGTTTTGGAGGGAATCTAAAACTTTGTAATTTTCTATCTTTTCCAAAAGTTAATATTTTAATTCAATTTGAAAATTTCTACCTGTCTTACAGTAATAGCGAAAAAAAAAGAAAGTTGGGGGGGGGGGAGCTAAACTAGATTATATGGGCCCCCTCCGAAATAAAAACTTATATACGCCACTGTCTGATATCTTTATTTGAAAAATAATGCAGAAGAGGAGAAAGACTCCTTTCCTTCTCCCCAACAGCCCATTGATTAACGTGTTGATCAAAAGAAGTTTGTGAGGAGCTTAGGGCGGCACCCTAAAGCTGTTTTTTGTAAAATTTGGTTATATTATTGGATTTTAACAAATGACCTCAAAAACTTTAATACAGTCTCAAAAGCAGGATGGATTTTACTGTAGATATCATATCCCCTTTGCAATTCAAAGTTCCTTTCTTGTGAAATAAGATGAGAAAAAAAAAACATTTTTGTGGTATTTTCAGTTTTTAATTTTCATGAAATAAATCAATCCACCCAGTAAATAACCGACCGTTAATTTTTCGCTCTAAAAAGTGAAGGGCAGGGCCCCTTTACTTTCGGAAGTGAAGGGGAGCAGCTGTCCCCTTGCTCCCCCCCCCCCTTCCGAACAAGCAGCCTATGCTCCCATTGCGTCATAAGGCTTGTAACCTCTTGTTTATTATTTTTTTCAAACAAACTTTCTTCACTTCGAACCCCCCCCCCCCCGAAAAAAAATCCTAGCTACGGCCTTGGGACCAATAGCTAATTTCTAAACCGTTAGAGATAAGCATATAGTTTATTTAGCATTAGTTCTCCAAATTGCGAAAGGAATTTTGGGTCTATTCAATGTTTTTCAAAAAATCAAATTTTGAAAGAGTTACGAAATTTAAATTTTTATACAGCCCCCCAGTCCTATCAATCATATTTAGTAAAACATTCTTGACACTGTGACGTTTAAAACTAAAAAAAAATCACTCTTCTACCACAAAAATTGACCGAGTTATGTCGTTTTGAAAAATCAAGATTTTGAAGGATTTCGCATACGGTCCCTTAAGCGATGTCTCGATGACGTCATGAAATAATGCAAAATCTTGATTTTTCAAAACGTCATAACTCGGTCAATTTTTGTGGTAGAAGAGTGATTTTTTTTTTAGTTTTAAACGTTACAGTGTCAAGAATGTTTTACTAAACATGATTGATAGGATTGGGGGCTGTATAAAAATTTAAATTTCGTAACTCTTTAAAATTTGATTTTTTGAAAAACATTGAATAGACCCAAAATTCCTTTCGCAATTTGGAGATTTTTTCCTAAATGAACTATATGCTTATCT
This sequence comes from Uloborus plumipes, assembly GCA_038373865.1. Lineage (NCBI taxonomy): Eukaryota > Metazoa > Arthropoda > Arachnida > Araneae > Uloboridae > Uloborus > Uloborus plumipes. Next base: position 19,198 of record JAXGGA010018961.1, on the reverse strand, counting down.
CTAACGGTTTAGAAATTAGCTATTGGTCCACGATATGAGTGGACACCCTGTATATATATATATATATATATATATATATATATATATAGTTTTATTTTGGAATACGAATCCAACTTGCAACGAATCAAATGCGAGGGAAATATTATGCCAGTTTTTATCTTCGATTCAAAAAAGGAGAAAATACTTTTTCTGAGAAATATAGTGGAACCTCGTAACTCGATGCCTTATGACTCGAGTTTCCCTTTATCTCGAATCTTTCATTGGGTAGACCAGTGGTTCTCAACGGGGGCGATACCGCCCCCCGGTGGGCGGTGGGAAGATGTTGAGGGGCGGTGAACATATTTTGGGCGGCAGGGGGGCGGTGGACATATTTTGGGCGGCAAGGGGGCGGTGGGTATATTTTGAAATGTGCTTGTGAGGACATGTTTAAGGAGGAGGCGTCAGGAAAGCTTCTGCTTTTACATTGCCGCAGGATAGCTTTAACATTTATTTTCTGGGGTTATCTCCCGAACCCTGATCATCCCGAACCCTAATGTCATGAAGGATATTTAAAAATTTGGCAAGAGCACTTGAATTTCAAAAAAGCTTTTTGAGGCGGGTGCCCTACTAGCGTAGCGACCTAAAATAGCCAAAAAAATGTGTTATTGATGTCCGTTTAAAAAATTTTCGAGGAAGGGAGGGAATCTCGAACTACTCGCCTCTTCTTCAATTGTGACCAAACAGAGCCTAAAATAGCCTTTTTACGAGGTCAGTTTCTACAAATGTCTAGATGAGAGCCAATTGACTTGACAAACTTTTCCTGCCGTTAGAGCATCCCCCTAGCAACACTGAAGGTAACTAACAATCGTATTCTGCAGAATTCAATGTGAAAAAAATTTCCGGAGGAAACTCCCGAACCTTTACCATTCAGTCAACTTCAACAAAAAAAAGTTTAAATTTGCGTTTTTTATACTTCCATTTCAAAGAATGCCAAAAAAAGCTCTGACTCCCTAACATTGTTAAACTTAGCCTTAAAATAACTTCAATTTTGAAAAATCATTATGAGGGACCTCTTTCTCCCTAGTTAACGTTGCCAAAAATTGCCTAAAATTGCACCAATTTTAAATGTTTCACCTGGGGCAGAATCTGAACTTAAGTCTCAACACCACAAAACCTAAGATTAAAGAAACTGCATTTTTAAGACTTTGTTTTCAAATCTAATTTGGGGGGATATCCCCAATCTCTCACCGCCATCTTTACTTTGATATCGCCAAAGGTATACTTTTGTTATCGTATCTAACCTTCACAGCAATTAATTACTTAAAATTAATTTCTTTGAAATTAACTTATCTTGAAATTTGTAAATTCAACTTAGTTCAGTTTCTTTTTAAAAAAATTAAAACTTGATTTATAATCTTTAAAGGTGATAGGTATGGGTCATAGTATTAAATCTTTGTCGCTCCTGGGAAAATTAAAAGGTACGGCTTTCTTATTCCCCTTCCACAGTAAAATCCTATATCCGTACGTTATAAATAGGGGATGTGTATTGCATAGTTGCAAGTGTATAAGAATAACGCTGCACAATGTTTGGAATCGGACTGTTCAAGGAATTATTTGAACATAGTGTATTTTTCAAAATATTTTGGTTTTCAAATAGAAATGTTAAAAACGGTGCATTTTCATTTCAAACCGGGTTATTCTCATTTACCTTAAAAATGGTTCTTTCATTTAATGGTCCTCTCACAGCTTTTCAGAAAGAAAAAAAAAAGCTCGTTTTTTAAAAAAAAATTATATAAAGAAAAAAAAAAAAAAAAACATGAAGCATAAGTTTTTCTGCTCTGTTTTCATTTTTGAACAATCTGTTGGGCAAAATTATAGAGTTAAACCGGTCAAGAAAACTGTTTACCCCTTCCAGCTTTACGCCCGTACTCAAAGGGGGCGTTGAAAATTTTTTCACTCCTGTAGGGGGCGGTAGCTGTAAAAAGGTTGAGAACCACTGGGGTAGACTCTTGAGAAGAACTTCCTATAACTCAAACTACCAACAACTCGAAGCTTTTCTCCGGTCCCTCGGGACTTGGAGTTATCGAGCCTCGGCCGTATACCATTTATTCTCCTGTGATATCGAATGTGAGGAAACATTAAAAACAAAATATTAATATAATTTTATCGAAGGGGCAAAGGAAAAGCGCCGATATGAATCACGTCTGTTTCAAACACTCTTTATTCAACACTATTGGCTGATTCAAAAAAGCTGCAAAAAAGGAACTGTTGTTTTTACAGAATAACACGGGCAGCCGAGGTTCCAATTTAAAACTGTAAAATGCACAGTAATAAACTGTAAAACTAGCCATTTTAGAGTTTCTTACTGTTAAGTTAGAACTTTAACAGTTTATTGCCGTAAAATTTAGAAATATTAAGCTAAAATAACAGCATAATACTGGCAACAGAGGTTCCAGTTTAAAACTGTAAAATGCACGGTAATAAACTAAAATCAGCAATTTTACAGTTTATCACTTTAAAAGAAGCAATTTTACAGTTTAGTAATGTAAAATTAGACATTTTTACAGTTTATTACCATAAAATTGACTGTATTATACTGTAAAAACAACATCCATTCTTTAGTGTTGTAATGCAATGAAGCCGAATGTTTTCGGCAATGAGATTCATTCATGTGGCTGATTCGATTAACCGGCGCCCACTGCATCCGAATGAGCGGTATAACGAGACGCGATGACGTCACTGTACTAAAAAATGCTCTCACGATGACTCTGGGGACGTGAGAATGGCAATCAGCGAAAGTATCGGTGTTTGTGAGTTTCTGGGTCATTCGAGCACCGACCATTCATTCATTCATTCCGAGAAATAAGGACGGAGAACCGATTTCTTTCGGATCGTGAACTGATTTCCATTGATCGAGATGAAAAGCGCGGGGATTTCCGCCACGACGGACCTAGGGCACCAGGGGGGTCAAGAGGGGCGTGAGGAGTTGGAGGGCGGCGCCCCTCATGCTTTTTTTCATTGTTGTTGTTTTTAAATGGGGCTATGTTGTTGAAGTTTGATTCAATGACCTCCAAAGAAATATAGAATGTGTCATACCAGCTCGTCCATAGACGGTAGTTTCGTGCTTATTGTACACTCATCAGCATGGAATAGGATTGATTCCTATTCCATGCTGATGAGTGCATAATCGGCACGAAACTGCAGTCCATGGATGGAATAAACGAGCTGGTGGTGTATCACGTGTTTCTGCCTTAGCCCCGGCTGAGGGGCGGTTACTTACTGCTCTATATAGAATGTGGTCACCCAATTCGGGACGGGTGACCACCGTAGAAGACTCACAGTCAAAGTAACATTCTTATTAAATGACACCGAGGCAAGTCCATTCTGTTTGGAATCTTCAGTTTTTATTTCTGTGACATTAAGAAATCCCGACATTCTGTGAGATTTAAAATCACAGGTTCACTTGACCGTGGTCGTTTGAACCATTCTTTTTCCGCACGGATGATGGGGCTTCATTTTTAATAGTCCCGAAATAGCCATTTGCTAGAGTTTTCAAACTCCTTTTAAACATTTTATTTGTACTTTTGAACGCGTTGTCTTGCATTTTCAACTTCATTATTTGTACAAAGTTTCGGTCTGCTTTTCTTACAATAATAACAAATCCACCGAATCAAAAGAAAAAAATTATTTTCCAATCGATCATTAGTTATTCTGAGAAGTGAGGGCGCAATGCCTCTTTGCCTTTGGGACTGAGAGTGAAGTGCCCTCGAGCACCCCATGAATGTCTTCCTAGTAAATAACTATTCTTGTTGATGAGGACACGAACTTAACTTTTGAGAGGGGGAAATTCTCACTTTTCCGAATGACACACTGAATTTTAGCTCAAGAATAAACACGAGTACAATGCGTTAATCCGAGTCTTTGTGTGGGGTGAGGGGGTGCGAAAGCCATTCCTGCACTCCTAAAATTCGAGGCCTGCCCCCCTCGAATTTTTAGTCCCACTACGCGTATTGCACGGTCCATGTACCTGTGCTTCACTGTTTCAGGGGCACCAAAAAAAAGGGCATTCATTCTTTTTTTCTACCTTCTTTTAGAAGCAACTCCTTTGAAAATATGCAGATTTCTTGTGAGCGGGGCACCTAAATTTTACCAGGACCATTGCTTCACTTTTGACTATGATTATATTTTGATGAATGAGCACACCGAAGAAAGCGAAAAGTTAAGTCTAAATCAAGTCCTTGCTGTGCCAAGCTAATGATGTGTGGCACATAAAAAGGGTTCGATTTTTCATGCTGTACTTCTTTTAGGCCGGCTATTTCCCTCGAGTGCATCCTTTATCGGCCGCTGCATTATCAGGCAAATACAATAAAATCGAAAGCCTCCCCCTTTCATTCCAAAGAAGAAAAGACTCAAGTTGCACAAAAGTGTAACTTACGCTTCACGTAATCCATTGCGTCGAATATGACTGAAAGGAGTCGAGAGTTCTTTTTCGTTGCCTCGTTAGCCGAAAAGGTTCAGTGAACGGCAACAGTCGTGACGCAGACGATCTTTACTCCATTGATTCTTTTTGGGAAACACAAGCGCGATGGAGGAAGCTTCTTTTCTCCTTATAAAATCTCCCTAATGGGAATCAAATCTGTTATAGGTAAATCCATCGGGAAGGAACTACCCCATTATCCGGGTTTTAATCGTATCAAACGGAAGAATTGTTCGCACACGCCAAAACGCGATGTTGCAATTCCTGATGTTATTTTATCCATCGTCTGACTAGCAGAGTAAACTATAACCGTGAACGTGCGCGTTTTAAACAATTCAGTTTTGTTCCGTGGGAAGAATGGGGCAATTTACACGGATGATCTCTATCTGAATCGAAAAACACTCGCAGATATTTGCTTAATCTCTCATCTCGGTTTTGGCAGAGCACTTTCTTGTATGCAAATGGCGTTTTAATTGGGTAGCTTAGTGAAGGTGATTGATTGTGTTCTTCATGACTTATCTTTGTCGCTTGAATACATTTGGCGCTGGTTTTAAAATAATAATTAAAAACAAACGTAATTCTTGGCAGAATTTTTTTTTTTTTAATTCTTGGCAGAATTTCATACGATTTATTTTAAAACCGACATTGCTTTAAAAACTAAGATTTGCAACCATGCTTTTTCGCTAGGCCACAAATGAGCCATGTGTGAAAATATCCTTTCTTTGAAGCAATAAGTGACCGATTCTGAGTTAGGCTGAGGCAGAACTGCGTGAAAAACAGCGCCAGCTCGGCCATGCCGTCCAGATACTGCAGTTTCACCCCCATTAGGAACCATCAGTTTGGCTTAGACAGTAACCGAACTAGAAGCAGAAATCCTCTGATAGAAGCTAAAAGTGCCAAATAAACTGGTAGCTAGAGGAAAAATAGCAAACCTACGAGAGACTTCAGCAATAGTACAGTCCAACTCAATGGAAGGCATAAGCTTGAGTATTGAGTCAAGCTTATGCTCGCTGGTTTGTTATTTTTACTCTAGCTACCAGCTTGTTTGGCACTCTTATCTTTTATAAGAGGATTTCTGTCTCCAGCGTGGTCACTGTCTAAGCCAGATGGATGGTTCCTAATGGGGATGAAACTGCAGTATCTGGACGGCATGGCCGAGCTGGCGCCGTTTTTCATGTAATCGTTTCTGTGAGTCCATTAGACCAGAGGAAACATTTTAAAAAAAGGAAATAATTGTGCAATATTTAAATAATCGGTATAAAAATGCCCAAACAGCTCTATTCAGAAACTTTTGATGGAAGCCTTTAGTGTTCCGTTCTACTCCTTTAGAAAACGGACATTTACACAACCAGAAAACAAACAGGATTGTGCCGTTCAAAACAGGAGTATGGTCACTCACTACCTGTGAACTACGGTGAATCGAAAAAACTTTTTTTTTTTTTTTTTTTAGAATTTCAATTCGGCCAGGGTAAGAAGAGTTGTCCACTACTATTACTAAACAATTACCTGTAAAATTTGTAGTTGATCAGATAAAATCTTCAATGCTTCACATGGTGGTCGAAATTTGCATATTTAGCCCCAAAATAGCACTTTTTCATCTTAACGAATGCATTAGTTTTTAATATTTTTTCAAATAGCTAGGGTGTCAAAAAGAAACCCAATGGTATGAAATACTATGATGTAGAATTACATCACAGTCCGATAAAATCTTCAATGCTTCACATGGTGGTCGAAATGTGCATATTTAACCCCAAAATAGCACTTTTTCATCATGAATGAAAAAATTCTTTTGAAACGACCACGGGTAGAAAAGTTGCTCTTCGCAATAAAAACCTTTTATACAAAACTAAAGATGCGTTATTTAAGGGACTTAAGTGGACCAGTCTTCGCTTATTTTCCCCAGCTCTTCCCGACTTCAAAAAATTAATGTTTTTACGTATAACTGGGTGATTGATTGAATTCCGGAACCTCTAGCTTAGGGTGATCCAGAAACGTATGGAAAAAAATAAACTTTGTATTTTTGTGCGTCTGCAGCGTCCATCAGTTATTTCCCACACATAGCCATGTATCACGTTCACAACACATGCACACCACGCGCTGTGCACGTGAACGCCAACCAATGAGAAAAATCTCACCCACACATTCACGTGTACATCACGTGTACACCACGACCTGTGCATGTGGACATTAGCCAATGGGAAGCTACGAGCTGCATCCCTCTTCGGGGTCTCGACCCCTCAAGCTTGACTTCGAGCCTAACCACCGCATCAACAGGATGCGTGCCAATCCTTTTCTCTCTTTGTACATAATATTTTCTGTATATAATATTTAATCAAGTCAATAAATGTTTGGTAACAACTATATCTTTAATCGGGTGTCACAGCACATCTTACCCTCTTATTTTGTGCCACTATACACACTGATTACACAGGCCAACAAAAAAAAACCTTTTTGAAAACTTTTTTAATTTTAATAGCTGATCTTGATAGATTTTTATGTGCTGAATCCAAATCTGCTTGTAGTTTTTATGTATCACCCTTAGTTTCCAAGCAAAATGTATTTTATTATATAGTCTAATACCCATTTACAGTATATAGGGAAATCAATGAAACACTGTAGAATCGTAAAAATGGTTTGTATTTACAGTAAAATACTTGGAATAGTAATTTTATGTGATGATACAAGGTTCACTTGTCAACTGGAATTGCTTTATATTTTCTTTCCCTTTTTTCCTTGAAGCTTCTTGTGTAGCTTTTCCTGCGATGAATAGCTTGCTGAACTTCCCGGTGAAGTGACCAACAGTAATCCCCCATCATGTTGTAGCATGTGTTTCTGCCAACATCATCTTTGTTCATTAGACCTATTTTTTCATGTTATCTTAACTATGAAAAAGCTGTTAAATTCTAAAAATGTTTCTTTATTTCATGAATGTAACTATAAAATGTGAATAAATGGTGGGTGATACAACTTTTTAAGCATCATATTTGGATTCAGCAACCTAAACAACATAAGAAAGAGGTATTTTCATTAAAAAAGTTTTTTCATCGTTGGCCTGTGTTATTTGTGCAAAATTTTGACAAAATATATTAATACTAGCAAAAATACCCGGCGTTGCCTGGGCCAGTGAAAATATTGAGAACCAATTTATAATCGATTTTTTTTCCTAAACTAAAAGAACTCAAAACGTACCGCTTTGACGATTTAAAATGTCGCTAAATTTGCGGTAATTGTTTTGGGATACCTAGGATACTTTTGCTCCCCTCCCTACTTTATGAAAATATGCTTAAGTATTATTAAGTCAGTAATTTTTGTCAAAGAAAAATTGTCATTTAATGTTGAGAAAATATTGCTGACCATGAAATGACGCTAAAAGTTTTTGTCCTAAGTGATTTCGAAATTTGTAGGGAGCATTTGACAATTATTTGTGCGAAAAACACAAATTATTGGTAATTTTAGTTTTGGGGTTTGATTAATTTCGTATGCGGATTACTTTACGCTTTGACATAAGTTTTAAAAGTTTTTTTAATGACAACGTACGGGATCGGCCAAAAAAAAAAAAGCCTGAACTTTTCTTCAACTGTGGGAGTATTATCTCGATGATTAAGATTTTGGCGCAGTCTACAAATATCAGACAACAATCGTTTTATTTTAGTTATATCATGTAAGAAGTAAAGTATTATTACATAGTCTTTGGCGCCAAAACTGGCGTCAGTTGAAAAAATTACCAATATATAGTTATTATAATATTCTTGCAACAAATTCGGCAAGATACCTGTTCGATTGGATTCTAAGTGACCGATTGTAAGTACCCGCCCAGTCAGCGCAAAATTTTTTTTAAAAATACCGTAAAGTTGTATTTAAAGTTCCATTAAATTGGAAAATAATGAACCCAATCCATTTATTAGTTGCCAATCTCTTCAAGCAATTACATTACCGATACTCTAAAACATATACTGTCGGCCCCGCTCAAACGAATACTGTCGGTTCCAAGAAATATTATTTGATTAAGCGGAGAATTCGATTAAACGGAATCTTTAGTATTGCGACTATGGCATGGGAAATATCCAGTTCCAGGATATTTTATTCGTCTATTCGTTACCCGATTAAGCAGGACCGACAAATTTACGAAACTTGTGAAAATAATTGATACAGTGAACAATTTACTAATAAAGGAATACAATTTATTCTAAAGAAATAATATTTTCACGCAGCAATGCACATTAAGAAACACATTGCTTAAGGATAAATATTCTACTTGTACAACTAAGACTATACAAAATGTTTTAAATACAAATCATGGTAAAAGCCTGGATATTCCCCATGAAGCTGGAAAAAAAACCTTCATGATTTGACTTGAGAAAAGCCTTGAACATTAAATACGGAAAGAAGAAATGATGCCCGCAATTATAGCTTTCGACAGGGAGTTGAGATGATACACTAAATACTGAATTAGTTTGGTCAATGCCTTTTGATTTATGAGAAATAATGTACCTTAAATTGGAATGAAAAAGGCGCTACCGATCGAACTTTTTTGAATATCGTTTTAAATTATAGCCTATGTGTTATTCTGATGTATAAGCTACATTGTGGTAAAAGTTTCATCAAAATCCATTCAGTAGTTTTTGCGTGAAAGAGGAACAAACATACATCCATCCATACATCCATCCATACATCCATCCATCCATCCATACAAACTTTCGCATATATAATAGTAGTAAGATTTAGAGGTCGCCCAAACGCCTTGAAATTTCGTGATATTGACAAAAACGTTAACCTAAATGATTTCTATGGAAAAAAAAAGTAGCCTTTGTATTTTTGTTCGTCTTACCGTCTTATTTAGGCCTTTATATACACTGAATTATTTGCCCAAAATTTTAATAAACTATATTTACATTTAGGAGTACTTCAAATTTTGTGAAAGTGGCACAAATGCGAACGTAAATAATAATATCCCCAAAAACAACTCTGTTGTAAAAACATCCCCCGCCAAGAAAACCTTAAACATTCAGCCTTAAAAAGTTATGATATCGAGTTTTCCCGCCAAGTTTGTGCCAAACTACTCCTCGCCTGTACGGATAGTTCGTTTAAATTATTTTCAGTACTGTTAGGCGGGAAGTTATGTAAAGTGAGGTGGTTGCTCGATGAGTAAAAACTTACCGCCTGGCAGGACTGAAAACAATTTAAACGAACTATCCATACAGGCGAGGAGTAGTTTGGCACAAACTTGGCGGGAAAACTCGGTATCATAACTTTTTAAGGCTGAATGTTTAAGGTTTTCTTGGCGGAGGATGTTTTTACAACAGAGTTGTTTTTGGAGAGATATCACATCTTTTTGTATCAATATTATCGCTATGCCTGTTTTTTTCTGATGAACGTTCGATGGACGTTCAACGACGTCAAAAGACGACTTTTGGACGTTTGAATGTCCATCAGGATATAAATGAATGTCCATCGGACGTTTCGTGCTGTTGTATTACTTTATCAGTTTTTTTTCCCCCACTTCAGCATTTTTCTTGGCAGCGGACATTATGGCTTTCTTGGAGGCATGCACTTATCGCATAAGTTCAACGCTCTACTTTAGTCGAGGATAAGTTTGAAATCAATCACAATGTACCACCCGAACAGACACAAAACAAAGCTAGTTGCCAACAAGAACTACGATTAAATTAAAAATTAAAAAAAAAAAAACTAACCCGACCTCCGATTAAAAAACTTCCGAACTCATATTAAAATAAACTAAATTGAAGACCCCTTTTAATAGCTTTATGCAAAACAATCAATTACGAATGTTTTATTTGTTAACAAATAGAAACTGGCAATAGATGAAATTTTAAATAATTGAGTTTTCTTTCCTCGTCGCCCAACAATGACAACAGTTTCCAATCGCTTGAATAAATGCTCAGACGTTGAACAGAACTAGTTGATAGAAATCTGACAAATTTTAAGCATTAATAACTCCGGCCTGCGATGACCCCGGGGGGTAAATTTTGGTATACGTCCTCAATGTCTCATCGAGAATATTCATACCAAAAATCAACACTTAAGACCCCCGGGGAGAAAAGATACGGAAATAAAAACGAGGGGGGAAGGGGTGGGGAGTCGAAACAACCCCTATGCCGAGCTTTGGGACAAAATAAATGTGGGTGCAAAAATTAGAGCTCAATCCGAGTTACCGTTTAGTCTGGACCCCTGTCAAACAATTTTTAAAAAGTGCGAAAAATAGCAATTTTTTAACATTTATCGCCCCTTTCCCTGAGGGTCCTGGATGTTTCGCTTTAGTAAGTGCTGTCAGGGGCCGCTGGAGATTGAGTCTACCAAAAATGAACTCTGGGGATCTTTATAGGGCTGAGATACAGAGGGGTGAAAACCCCGGTTTGGTTACCCGCGTAATCAGTCCTTTGGTCGCTCTTTTACATTTTTCTTGGCGACGGAAATTTCTTGGCGGCTTGTATTTGGTTTTCTTGGCGGGGCGGGACACTCCCGTGTCCCGTGATAATAAAGTTACTTTATTGCTTTTTTATGAAGCTGAAGAAAAAAATTGTGCAATCACAAAATGAACTATATATCTGAAAAACCAATGAAATGCAGAAAAGTAGGAAAACTGATCAAATACGGAAAAAATATAAAAAACAAATTTAAATACATTAAATATATAGTAATTCGCTCGCTAATTCTTGCAATACTTTTTAAGGTTACTTTTTTACAACTTTGATACCTTTTCTGTGTTCCCGTACCAGTTGAAGAAGACACTCTTTGTTTTCCGTCGTTAGTGATAGTCTTAACAAATGCTTCAATAAGGGCCATGTCACGCTCCGTATTGTCGTTTACAATCCTCAGTTTCTTTGGTAGTACAAAGCCTTGTTGGTAGCTATCTTGAGGATTCCAATGCTCAGGATCAAACAGCTAATATATTTTGAGTTTCTTCTTTACATGAATAAGGACTCTGAAAATGTTCCAAATCATTTCTCAGTGCTTGCACAAGAAGGGTTGCAGGGAACCCAGCTCTTCAATGTTCTTTCCCATTAACGATAAGAATGTGGAAGAAATCACATTCATATGTTACGAATACCTTTTCTTTGTCCGGCTGCAAGTTTAAACTGGTTGTGAAATATCCATAACTTGAAGCCATAAAGAATCTTTGACACAAATATAGCACGAGGAACCGCTCCTGGGACACGAAAACATACACCAAGAGAAGGTGCTCTGCTCAAGAAAATCACACTAAGCTCTAGTACTTTCCTTGGACACTTCTTTTGCATAGGTCATCAGAAGTTAACTTTGCGCAACTTTTCCATTACTAGTTGCACGTTGCTCTGAATTGGCTACCAACTCCTCAACCTCATCGTTTCTCACTCCAGGTTTAAAATTAGAATGTTTTATACTTGACTATGATTGCTGAAACCGCTTAGAAAGCAGTATTGTAGATCCAATGGCAGTGGGTGGTTCCATGCAATTGCGTGAACACCGCATTTGACATTGCACGCAATCAAATATCCCAATCTTACTACTATTATATATGCGAAAGTTTGTATGGATGTATGGATGGATGTATGGATGGATGTATGTTTGTTCCTCTTTCACGCAAAAACTACTGAATGGATTTTGATGAAACTTTTACCACAATGTAGCTTATACATCAGAATAACACATAGGCTATAATTTAAAACGATATTCAAAAAAGTTCGATCGGTAGCGCCTTTTTCATTCCAATTTAAGGTACATTATTTCTCATAAATCAAAAGGCATTGACCAAACTAATTCAGTATTTAGTGTATCATCTCAACTCCCTGTCGAAAGCTATAATTGCGGGCATCATTTCTTCTTTCCGTATTTAATGTTCAAGGCTTTTCTCAAGTCAAATCATGAAGGTTTTTTTTCCAGCTTCATGGGGAATATCCAGGCTTTTACCATGATTTGTATTTAAAACATTTTGTATAGTCTTAGTTGTACAAGTAGAATATTTATCCTTAAGCAATGTGTTTCTTAATGTGCATTGCTGCGTGAAAATATTATTTCTTTAGAATAAATTGTATTCCTTTATTAGTAAATTGTTCACTGTATCAATTATTTTCACAAGTTTCGTAAATTTGTCGGTCCTGCTTAATCGGGTAACGAATAGACGAATAAAATATCCTGGAACTGGATATTTCCCATGCCATAGTCGCAATACTAAAGATTCCGTTTAATCGAATTCTCCGCTTAATCAAATAATATTTCTTGGAACCGACAGTATTCGTTTGAGCGGGGCCGACAGTATATGTTTTAGAGTATCGGTAATGTAATTGCTTGAAGAGATTGGCAACTAATAAATGGATTGGGTTCATTATTTTCCAATTTAATGGAACTTTAAATACAACTTTACGGTATTTTTAAAAAAAATTTTGCGCTGACTGGGCGGGTACTTACAATCGGTCACTTAGAATCCAATCGAACAGGTATCTTGCCGAATTTGTTGCAAGAATATTATAATAACTATATATTGGTAATTTTTTCAACTGACGCCAGTTTTGGCGCCAAAGACTATGTAATAATACTTTACTTCTTACATGATATAACTAAAATAAAACGATTGTTGTCTGATATTTGTAGACTGCGCCAAAATCTTAATCATCGAGATAATACTCCCACAGTTGAAGAAAAGTTCAGGCTTTTTTTTTTTTTGGCCGATCCCGTACGTTGTCATTAAAAAAACTTTTAAAACTTATGTCAAAGCGTAAAGTAATCCGCATACGAAATTAATCAAACCCCAAAACTAAAATTACCAATAATTTGTGTTTTTCGCACAAATAATTGTCAAATGCTCCCTACAAATTTCGAAATCACTTAGGACAAAAACTTTTAGCGTCATTTCATGGTCAGCAATATTTTCTCAACATTAAATGACAATTTTTCTTTGACAAAAATTACTGACTTAATAATACTTAAGCATATTTTCATAAACTTTTCACTCATCTACTTTAAAGCCCGGGCAACGCCGGGCCCCACAGCTAGTTCTACATATTTCTTGGTTTATCGGTTAAAATACACAGAGACCAAGACTAGAATAGACTTCGGTTGTAATACCACAGAAAACACAATGTCTAAAATATAATGGCGGAAAGCACAATATAAAAGTTGCTTCCCTAGTGTTTTTTCCCCCCAAGTTCAAAAATGCTCCAACTTTAGTACCGGCACTGCATGTCGTATCGAAACACATACCACGTACGAGCTCATTAAGTTCCCATTTATCTAACTGGTCATCGTACAGCAGCATTTGCCGTAGCAATTCCAGTGCTTGGCTAACTTACCAGAACCCAGAAGTAAATCATCAACGCTTGCGGTCCTGATTCTAATACTGATATGAAACCCGCCGATCCTCCTTCATTTTCCCAATATAATTTGCATAAGTGTTTCGTTCCAGTGAACTATCAAAGGAAGTCCTAGATTTAAACGAGTTTTGTAAGTTAACGGCCAATTCAGAGCGAATAGTTTGCATTTACCGTTTTATGGACGTTGTCAAATCCTCCCCATTTTGACTCATACTTTGTACTGTAGCAGCTACTATCAAAGTGGCTTCCTGTCACTTATATTGGGCCCTGTCTAGAGTGAATGCTAGGTGTTTTAGCCAAATAAACTCATAAACCTCAAACAACCGAAAAGAAAACAGAAACCACAGCCCGAGCTTGCAGCTGCATTTTCTACTCAAACTTAGGTAAGAGATGATGCAGCTTTGGAGCGCGTGGGGGGGGGGGAGGTCGTTACAACTTTATTTGAGCTATTATTTTATTAACTAATTACTTAGTAGAGCAAACTAACATTTTAAATTATTCTATTTTATATAGAACAACATTATTTCGGGTAATGAAGTTATAGACGCCACCTCTCAAAACTGCTAATTTTCAACACAATTCGATCGCGTTGAGCGACCTTTAAATATCATTCAATTGAGCTAAAATTTTACATACATCACATTCATGAATCGTGTAAAAAAAACTGCGGGGTAAGACAAAAGAAATTCAAAAAAAAATTTTTTTTTAATCATCCTACTCTAGCTAGTTACGATGCTACTTGAGTTCGAATAAAAAAGCGGGAAAAAAGTTTCATCCATATGAACAGTTTTAAGGAATATTACGATCCAGTGCAGGAGCCTCATTCAAAATAAAAATTGCAAGTTACCGTTCAATCTGTTGAAGCCAACGCTATTTTATCCAAAATGTTCTAGTTTATCTATTTTATCCATTTTTCAAAGATTGGGACATTTCTATTGTTATGGCCGTGATGGAACAAATATAAGTACCGGATTTAAATGAGGTAAGATTCGAGTCCACCTCTAAGTCTTTTAAATAACGGATCTCTAGTTTTGCATAAAGAGTTTGATCGCAAGGAGCAACTTTTCTACCCGTAGTCGTTTCAAAAGAATTTTTTCATTCATGATTAAAAAGTGCTATTTTGGGGTTAAATACGCAAATTTCGTCCACCATGTGAAGCATGAAGACTTTATCGGACTGCGATGTCATTTTATATCATAGTATTTCATCCCATTGGGTAACTTTATCGCACCCTATCGATTTGAAAAATTATTAAAAGCTAATGTGTTCGTGAAGATGAAAAAATGCATTTTTGGGCTCAATTTACGAACTTTGACTGCTTTGATTTTATGTAATCAACTTCAAATTTTGCAGGTAATTATTTATTCCTAGTGGACAACTTTTCTCACTCTGGCCGATTCGAAATTCCCCCCCAAAAAAAAACTTTTTTCGATCCACCCTACTGCGCACCCCCATAGTTCAAATGCTTTTATAAAAAGACTTCCATCTCTGCTTTATCTCTCTCATCTCCTCTATATGTTCTATCTCAGGTTGTTTCAAATTTTATGACTGTAACACTTTTCCATGTGTATTTTTTTTTATCAGTGCCGTATTTACGTGTGGGCTAGTTGGGCCGTATCCCAGGGAGGTATGACATTTTTTTCACCATACCGAGAGCATAAAAAGTTTACTAGAAAGAACCTTTTTTAAATTATTAATATTTTAAATTTTTGTATGATTTACCAATATGATTGATAAGGCAGTGGTTTAAGTCGTTCCTAACACTGTTTGTAAATGATTGACCAACAAATCCTCCCCCCCCCCCCGTTCTTTTAACCGTTACACCAATTTTGAGTAGAATTTCTGTAAATGGCGAAGCCATTTAATGCATTATTACAGGCGCGATCTCGGCACGGCTAATTCAAGTTTAACGCCCAAATTTCCGAGGGTGAGTATCCACAACCCTTCCTTCCCCCCAATCTTACCTACGATAGCCAGGAATTGTGTTCAGTTTCAGAACATTTAAAGAAAGCTGCTCACATGCCCCAGTCATCTAACTTATTCAAACATAATATCTCACTTGCTTTTAAATTAAGTTAAGCAAAACACTTTCTAGAGTTACAAATTTCCAGTCAAACTCCCATCGTTCGCATTCGTTTATTTTTTTTTAATATTTAAAAAAATAAAGAAAGAAATTTGCTTAAGGTAATAAAGGTTACAACAAATAGCAAAACGAAACTGCTTAACATCTACTACGGAGAAAGTAAAAGTGTATTAGAATAAACGAATGGTCTTGCTACGATTAATGAAATTTGCAGATTGCTCGAAATTTCAAATTTGAGTGGAGTTGATTCCGTGTGTGGCCGAAATTTCTAATCTATGTATGAATCCCAATTAAAATAATGATAGACTGAAATTTTCGCGAGATGCAAAAAAAAAAAAAAAAAAAACTAAGGGAGTGAGGGGAGATAAGTATAGTGCCCGCCAAAATCCCATTTGTTCCGAGGATATTTGATTTCATTCAGCGGCTAATTTTATAAACCGGCATATATACAATTGCAAAAAGAAAAGGTTATAAAGAGAAAAAAAATATAAAAAAGTTTTGCATACAAAGTTTTGCAGACCATGAAAACTTGATGTTTTTTAGCGTCCCGTTTGCAGCCTTGCACAGAAGCTAATAGTGTTGCCAGAATGACAAAAATATGTTTTCCCTACTTATAATATTACCTTTCTAAAAAAAAAAAATTAGCTGCCAAAAATACCCGACGGTATATTTATGAAGAATTTCTTTGTATGATCGAGAAGTTTTATTCCGAATCACCCCGCTGTTCCTATACACCCCGTTTTACGGTATGTAATACATAACTATGCGAAGTGTAAAGCGCATCATCTATTAGTCAAAAATTAGCAGCGCAATCTAAATTAAATTAAACTTGCAGTGAAATGTAATTATTGGTTAAATTATAAAGCTATCACTTGCGTGGGTACGTTATTCCTTCTAAATCTTAGAAGTATTTTGATGGCGATTATAGAAATTCACAATCACACGTTTAACGCAAATTCGTAAGAAGTTTTGAGTCTACGTGACGAGAAATTATTTTCTAGATATTAGTTTGTATTAAAAACGTGGTTAATTTGAAATTATTTTCATTATAATAATTATTTGCTTTGGAAACAAAAGCCGTTCAATGATGAGATGAAGAGATGGGTCGGAAAGTAGCATTAAAGAGTTCTTAAAATGCTACGCTCATCCATTTGAATGTGAACAGCTTTTTGAAAACCGCGAGCAGAAGCTTATCTACAAATGTATGTGCATATACGACGAAGGAGCGATCCTCGGAATGTTGGGAACAAATATACATTCCGACTTTTTAATTTTTCCCCCTTTGATAACGAAAATATCCTCCATTTTTCAAGAGGACAACTTCGTAAAAAATAAATAAATAAATCAGAAAATCAATAAATAAATCGTTATTTATCCCATGACATTCATTTGAATCCTACGTCTTGAATTCTGATGATGTCTTCGCACTCACGAATGACTTGTATCTACAAATGGAAATGGCGCAGAAATTCGCAACCTTCCTACTATGACTGGTGATTTTCTAGACCAAGCGACGCTAGGCACGTCCATATGGAAAGAAGTGGTCACTAGGCAGGGCCCGACTGACTAAAAGTGAGGCCCAAGGCCGACAATACTTCGGAGGCCCCCTTCCATGTTCTGCCTTTTTTAGGTTGCAAAATTTTGAGCGCAATCAAAAATGGTATGTATCTGACCTGCCTGACTCTTATAAAAACTGCCTCTTAAGTATCGAAAGAGAGTGTTTTTATTTTTCAATTTATGAATCATAATTTTTTTCTTAAAAGTGCATAACTTTTTAATGCTGTGTTCAGCTTTTAGAAAATTAGGGGCCCTTAGGAAGATGAGGCCCCACTCCCAGGTCTAGTTGGCCTGTGCCATGATCATTCTGGTTACTAGGATGCGATAGTAAAGGTATTGCGGCTAATTCACGCCCGTACACTCAGGGTCCAAATAAGAGATTTTGGTACGATAAGCCCGATTCATCTGTGGAGGCCCCTTGGAATTGCACAATCAAAGTGCCGTCAGAGGCTCAATCTTACATGCTGTCATCAACCCCCCCCCCCCCCCCCCATTCACTGCTGCAGTATGCACCATGACCCCTCCTGACAGGACCGTCATTTCGAAATTTCCGGGGGGGGGACAAAGGGCGTGTATTCAATGTGAATTAAACAAAAAAGCAGGAAAACCATGCCCACTTACGTACAAATAGGTTGATTTCCCAAATCGGAGGGGAGGGGGGTTATGGACCTCTCCTTGATCTCTCTAAATGACGGGCCTGCCTCCTGTCATTTGCATGGCAACAGGCTGCAGTATACTGGTTTACTGGTGTTGTAAACAAATGACATTCCACCTTTATTTCACTCAAACCCTATGCACACACAACTATTTCACACCGGAAAAACTTAAAACATTATTGATAATTAATTTGTTTTACAAGTGTGATTTTTTTTTCTTTTAATGTCGCTGAACTCATTGCCGTCTTCTTCCAAACCAGTCTAAAATTGTTTACAAAAAGAGAAGGTTCCTTTTTAGGGTGTACGTGCTCAAAAAATAAGTTTACTACGTTGCCGGACTTGACAAATTTATTCAGGAAAGCTCCATGTATACCTTGTGAACCACATTTAGAGTATTGCCAGTGGCGTACGCAGACGAATTATTTTAGAGGGGGCTGAGCCGAGACTTAGAGAAAAGAGGGCGGGGCACCTCATAAAATGTAACTAAGAAAAGTAAATTTTTCGAATTTCTGATATCAATGCTAATTTAAAATGACAAAAGTACATCATTATTTTTTTAGCATTATAATTATTATTGTGGTCGAGAGGTAAAGAATTTTGATAGAAACAGGAAAGATAAATAAAATTTAAAAACTTCTCTTAAGATAGGTGTTCTCCAACAAGTGCATGCAATGTTTCCGCAAGTTTGTGCTTTAACAACATTAATTTTGCGATTTGTTTTACTGTTGTTCCTATGTTACGTTTCAATTATATGTGTTGAACATAATCAGCTGAACGGACAAGCATTAATCGGTATTTCTGAAACAAATTTGCAATAAAAATGAGCAAAATTGAATTTTAAGAAAGTCATAAACGTGACAGACAGTAAAACGGACATGGCAAAATAATAATAATAATAAAAATAATAATGAAAGAATTTACTCCTTTTTTTTCTTCCTTTGAACTTTGTCCTACACTTACATTTCCTCTACAGAACAATTTTCTCATGTCGCGATGTCAAAAAAAAGAAGAATAAAAAAAGATAATAGCTAAAATGTTTAAAATTCTTTTTTGATAATTTCGGAGGGGGCTGCAACCCTGTCAGCCCACCCCCTGAATACGCCACTGAGTGTTGTTGATGTTAAGTAACACCCTACTG
>JAXGGA010018960.1:0-21039 GCA_038373865.1 Uloborus plumipes | reverse complement strand
CGGCGGAAGCCTAGTATAAAATAATCTTTATTAACAGCAATATTTATTTTTTTTTACAAAATAACCAATTATAATACTCATATTTGATTGATATAAAATAAAACAGGAGAGACTAATATTTGATTAAACCATGTCAGATTCCAGTGCATTTATGAGAGTGTTTCGCTCAGGTTCCGGTAGGCTCAGTTTGTAAACTTTCAGGCTCTCACTTGTAAATTGCATCTCAACTCATCTAAAATCCACACCTGTTCCAAAAAAAAAAGAAAAAAAAATCAGATTTTTACCTTAATGAAGATATCTGGAATATAGTGTGTTTGTTTTTTACTCTTGTTGTTTTTGAACTAATTGTTTTCTCACTCTTTTTTCTTTATAGAAAACAAAAAGTCGTCATCCTAAAGTTTTGAAAGAAAATGTCAAGCCTCATAATTTTAATGCCGGCACAGTTAAACCTCATCAGGGCGTCAAGTCTGTTTTGACTTCTAATAGGGAAAATGTCGAGCCCGGTGCAACTGCGAATACGTTTTTCCAGTTTCCAGAAATCACTATCGAGAAACCTCTCCCCGCACGTCAGTCCGTCTATTTCACCCTGAATGCCGAGGAAGATTTTCCCGATTCCCCCATACGGAGACAGACGTACTCCATCAAAAGCATGTTCGCGGGAGGTCGGAAATCAGAGATAATACCCGTGCAGCAACAGGCGTCGTCGGCCGGAAATGTCCCGACCGATAAAAATTTCGTTTTACAGCAAAGCCACCTCGAGATACCGTCTCCGAACGTAGACGGACCGGTCTGTTCGCGTAAAACCTTCAGCGTGATGAAGCCACCGGAGCCGGATGGCTCAGTCGATAGCTTTAAATATCCCAGCATTGATGAGAGCTCGTTGATGTCGAAACGCAAGACGTTCAACGTGCGGAAGAGTAAGATAGATTCTCATCGATCCGAATCTGCAGGAGTCGGAGAATCTTTCAAAGTTTCACAGGTGTCAGACTCCTCTTCCGACTCTTTAATGTCCAATGCCGAGGGTAAAGTGACGGTTCATAATATTATCGACAAACATATTTATTTCGGACTATCACCCGAGAGCTTGGCCCTAGACGAGAAACGATGCACTCGTGTGATCAGGAGGAATCTACCGGAAAATAGGGATTGCGGCTTCGAGACCGGGCCCGGTTCTTTTTCTGCGGGAAGAGACGATTTCAAACTGCCGGAAGCTCCGAAAAGATCAGATCCCCATCTGAATGTGCCGTCGGTCGCGACTGCTTTCAAGAAGAAAGGATCGGAAAGCAATCCGACGTGCTCAATGGAAAAAGATACGGTGGGGAAAAAAAACAAAAATGTGAGGTTCTCCGACGTAAATGAAATAATGTTTGCTAATAATGCAACGAATCATTTTGATCCTGATTCGAAGCAGGAGCTGGTACAAAGCAAATGGCATGCTCCATCGAACGTAGACTATTCGTACAAAAACGCGACGTTTTCCGATTCCAATTTTCCCGATCCGTCGTGCAGCGCGCTTGAAGTGAAGGATGAAGTGCAAGAAAGTTCTGTTCAGGATTCTTTCCAGTTCCCCGGAGGGATCCATCCGAAGGAGAGGTACTTCGAAATTCCGATGGATGTCCAGAAACCCCGACCTGAATCTTCCAAGGCGTTCCATGTTTCTTTGCCCGCCGCTTCCAAAAGCCCTCGGAAAAAGGCTGTAGAAGGAAAGAAGCTGAGGCATTCCCCGTTCAAAGCAAAAACTTTGAGGCCCATGCCTAAAAAAGGTAAGAGTTTTTATAAACTTCAGCAATTTGAAAATTATTAGGGGCCCAGTGGGCAGAAAGTTGCCGACACGGGGACATTGTCGCAGAATCAGAGAGACATTGTGCAGAAAGATTTTTGTGGTTGGGAAGAAAGACTGAAAAAATAAGTAAATAAAACATCCAGCAGTAAAACCATTCTGAAGACCAGTCTTAACAGATTATTCTACTGTGGAAACAATCCTAATTCCTGTTATTATTGTTCCTATTAGAATATGTTTAGTACTTAATGTTTGAAACAGTAAAAGTCTAGCTGCATCAAAGTATCAAGAAAGAGTAGAAATATATCCATAAGAGGATGAAAAATCATTGAGCATTTTTAGTTGAATAGTAAAAAATCAAGTGAAATAATTTTTGCTATAACTGGGAGTAAGTTTTAAAAACCATGAAGCTACGTAGTATTGATGTAAACTTTATGAATATAACCAGCTTGTAATTACTATAAGACGTTTGCTGATATATTTATTATTGAAGGATATTCTAGTATTGCAGAAAGAAATTGAAGGGTCAAGGGGAAAAACCACGGTAGTCCACTTTTTGTTGAATTTAAACTGATGCTACCACCTGTTAGAAAAATAAGTGTAATTCTGTTTAGTACATGCAATATTCGTGAAAAAACACTGTAGTCCATGTATTATTGTCATTTTAGAACAAGTATACTGGGGAAGTTTATGAGTTCGTAAAGTTTAAATTTCGTTTTTCTCAAAATGAATCAAATATGACTTTCGTGGTTTTCCCCCCTGACCGTTCAATTGGTTCCAGAAAATTTGTCCCTGAAAATAGAAAAAAATGCTGCCACAGGGATTAGGGGGAGCCGGAAAGTAGCATCGTTTTTTTTCCCCAAGCAAATCAATTTATTTCAAATCAACACTCATTGTCCTCGTTATCAAGGGCCTTTTGCCATCTAGTAGGAACTTTTAAATCTCGGATAGATAGGAAAGGAATTATTTTTGAATATCTTGAAATGGCATCTTGGATACAAGCCGAATTTTCAAGTTTTTTTTTTTTTTTTTGTATATAGATCCCAGTAAAAGGAAATTAGATGGTGCAATGTCAGATGAGTATGATGGATGAAGCAGTTGGACTTCCCTTTCTTCGATCGCTAAAACACTTTCTATTACACCAAAACTTTAAAATTTGGCTTGTATCCAAGATGCCGTTTCTCGATATTTTGTTCCAAAAATCTATTTTTTTTGTCTATCCGGGATTTAAAATTTGCTACTGGATGGCAAAAAGGCCCTCAGTAACTAGGATAATTAAATGCTTGTTGTAAAATTAAAACTTTTAACAATTGATTTGTTTGAAAAAAAACAACGCTACTTTCCTTTCCCCTAAATAATACTGAAGATTGTAATATTAATTGTAATTTTAATTAAACTTTAAGGCATAGGGGGCTGGTGCACCCAAAAAGGGCAGTATCTCCTTAGCTGTTTTTTTTCCTGCAAAATTTAGCTTTGTTGTTGGATTTTAATATTGCTGATTAAATGACCTCTAAAATATACCAAATAACAGCCTCAAAAATCAAGACGGACTCACCTTCCGATTCAAAGCTCCATTTTTATGGAATAACACGAAAAAAAGTCTTTGGAATAATGCCTTATTTTGGTGAAAAAATTCAACCCTCTGAGCAAAAAAAAAATTCATTTTTCAATTGATCATTAGTTCTAACTGAAAAGTAAGGAGGCAAGGTCTCTTTACTTTTAGAAGTGATTGGCAATCTCCCGCCCCTCTTTTTCCCCATTAATGAGCTGCTAATGACTTCACGGCAATTAGCTTTTGATAAATTTCGTATTATTTGTTTTGCAGACTCCAATACTGCCGTGGTAAGCGCAAAAGTGGTGTCTGCAGTCAAGCTATTTGATTCAGATGATACTTTTTCAGATTTTTGTTTAAAATATTTCGCGTTCTCATATGACCGTAAAACATTGTATTTAGTTAAAATACGTCACATAGGACCACCTGGTGACAATATCTCAATTTTGATAAAAAGTGCAGATACGACTTTTGTGCTTTGCACGGCAGAATAGGGAAGTTTCAACCTTTTAAATATTCCTACTAATATACCTACTATATTTGAAAAACTACATTTGTTTTGTAGCGAACTACAACTACTTTGTTATAAATGTATAGTTAATTACAACTACAACTATTTTTTTTTAATGTAGCGACTACAAACTACTTTTGAATTCTAGTCGCTACTTCGCTACTTTTTAAAAAAATAAATAAATAAAAAGCATACACTGTTTGAGGATTGACGGAAAAAATTCGAAAAATGGTTTACATTAAAAATTAACTCATTTTGAATATGAATAAAACTAGGAGTTGCCTTTAAATTTATTTGTTACTTTTTCTTTCTTTTTTTTGCTAAAATTTGTCCTTCATAGATTTTTTTTTACAATTTTTACAAATACTCGCCGCCACAAAAAAGGATTCAAAAGTTGAAAGATTGAAAGAATTCAACCTTCAAAATTTTTAATTTCTTGCTAGGAACATAACAATTATTTGAAGGAATATAAAAAGTAAGATGCCAAACAAACCAATGACATAAAACAGATAGAATGTATTTCTTCAAAATAATGTATCTTAGGGATCAGCTCATATTTTTATGTTTCTTATTTCTCATTGGGTTCGCTGCTGTACTCGTGCAAGATTTGCACCAGTCAGATTCGACTTAACCCCTTTTTTTTCACTTCCTTCTCCTTTTTTTTTCCATTTTTTATTTATTTATTTCACTTTAAAGTAGTTTTCAGAAATCACTACTAACTACAATTTTTTTGTATTGCGCTACTCACTACTCTACTTTTTTTAAAAAAAGTAGTGCGCTACACTACAAACTACTCAAAAATGTAGTTACTATGAAATATTTTTTTAGAAGCTGAAATACTTTTTTAGAAGTTTGAACTAATGCTACCATTTTCAAAAAAATTACTCCCAATTGTTTTTTAAAATCTTTAATAATGTATATTGAACTCATAATCATACAAGAGTATGCTTTAAAAGCAACCTGTTTATTAACAGAAATAAGTTAACTATTCGACTGCCGAATGGCCGAATATTCGGCCTTGTGTTTGGCCGCGTATTCGGTATTCGGCCAAATCACTATTCCTTGCATCCCTAGTATGTTTGTTGTTCTACCATGTGAAAATAAAATTAAAAAATCGAAAACTTCCGTATTAGATTTGTATTGAATTCTAATAAAATTGGGGCTGTAACCATTTTATTCGGGCATATATTTTTTAGACAAATATGCCGGGTAGGGCATGTGAAATTCTTTAAGCCCTGCTATGCACTCGTATTTTTGATACATTCTTAATTTTGGGTGTATTTGATCAAATTTTTAATTGGGTGGTCTGCACAAATTTTCCAAAAGTCGGCAAGTATGTTTGTTTTTGTGAATTCAATCACTGTCCGTAAATGCAATTTTTTGCTTCGTTTCAGCCCAATCTGATAGAGCATCCGTGGGTGTCAAACATTGGGAAAATCCTGCAAATTTCTTACCGCGGCGGCATCTCAGGTTGAAGAAACAGAACACCGCCGGTGAGTTATTATCAATCATTATTCTAGGCATTCAGATCGAATCCATTGATTATAAGCTCGGACATAATAAAGTCATGTTTAAAGCAACGCCCCCGTAATGCTGAAATGCCTTACGTATTTGCCTCAAAAATGTTATCCTACTATTCGGAAGAAAGCGCTACCTCGGAGCCTGCAGCTATTAATGGGATCGATTCAGAGTCAATTTGTCATTGGTTAATTTCTGATTTTTAAATTTAGAATTTAACCAATCGTTGAATTCTTTGCTTTTTTTTTTTTTTTTTTTTGTTACAAAGAACTCCGATTGGTGGCAGTGCATTCAGAACTTTGAGCTCACTTTTGCTCCATGTTAAATCCAGAAAGCGATAGGCATTTCAGTGTTCGTATGCTCCTTCAAAACTCCTCCAATACTCCTTAATCTGTGAAATTTGTTTGGAGGGCCCTTCAAACTCCTGCATGTTGGCGGGACACTGCGCCATTTCTCGCCAAAAATAATGCCAACTTGGCAAAATCTCCTGTATTTCACGATGCGTGAAATACTCAAATTTGAATATTAAAAGTAAGGAGTTTTGCAGGAGTTCACTTCCATTTTTAAGGACTTTCCCAGTAGAGAGAT
Organism: Uloborus plumipes; assembly: GCA_038373865.1. Classification (NCBI taxonomy): domain Eukaryota; kingdom Metazoa; phylum Arthropoda; class Arachnida; order Araneae; family Uloboridae; genus Uloborus; species Uloborus plumipes. The sequence goes on along the minus strand of JAXGGA010018960.1, from coordinate 15,090 downwards.
GTGTTTTTAGCAACACATTTCAAAAACAAATTTATAACTCTTGTGTATTTATTTTTACCATCACACAAAAAGTTGAATATCATAGTAAATTAGTGTTCACATTTTTTTGAAAAAAGGGCAGGGTAAATTTCTTAAAGAGGGCACTTTTCAAGGAAAAAAGGGCACTTTTTGCGGAGGTGAAAGGTACTCGAGCATATCTCCATTTTGGGAGATAAATTTGAGGTGTTGAATTTCGGAGTTGTAAAAAAAATAAAATAAAAAGTCTTTGCTTCTTTAATACGGAAAAAACTCGCCCCCTCCTCCCCCCCCCTTGTGCCACAGTGGGTTATAGTCCATTGAGCTCATTCGTAAATACGACACTGTTCATCAGTCGGAACGATTATTGTATATTTCACACCAAGACAGGCCGTCTTTTGGAGGATCAGGGCCGGTGATCAATTGCCCCCCTCCCCTCATGGTTTTGGAGAATTATTGGGCTTGGCTTTTGGTATAATTTTCATTGAATATATACTCTTTTGCCCCCTGCAAAATTCGAAATGAGTCTTGCCTCAGGAAAAAGGGGCGAATAACAGGGAAATAAGGATTAAGGAATCTCACAATAGTTAGTGCTTAACCTTTTCCTACCTATATTCATGAAGAAAAACAACTATGAAATGGTAAAAAATGTCATTTTTATTCATATGCTCATTGTGTTTTTTTTTTTTTTCATAGATGTTTGTGAGAAAGGTTGAATATTTTAAAGTCAAAGTTGTAAAAAATCAGCCATTAGAATTTTTCTCTCATCCTCCCCTCTGATACAGTTCTTAAATCTGGCAACCCTGATCAAAAACCACAACTACAACCCCTTGAACAGTTCTATTTTAAAAAGTGTGACAGCATTCTGCTTATATTCTGATATTTTATTTTCCTACATCAGATAAGGAAGGGGAATAAATTAAGAAAAAAAACAACAGTAACCAACATGTCTATAATGAGCGAATCCAAATGAAAACAAATAAAAAAAAAAATAGCTGAGAGGATAGGAAGTAGGATTGCAGCAGAAACCAATCATAGCAGATCATGGTTACTATAAGTTGCAGTTATCGCCAAAATGTAAGAACATTTTAAATATTTATGATATTAAAACACTTTTCAAATCAATGTTATTGTCACTGATTTATGTTACTTAAAACCAGCATTTAAGTTATGCCTTGGATAAATTTTCCAGGGAGAACTAACCACTCGAACTTCACTTGCTAAATTCTAACAAGATGATGTCATGCGATCACTCTTTTGCTGATCCAGCCTCATTTTCATTTGTACTTGTTGCAGAAAAAAAAAAGATAAATACCGATGAATCAGTAAAAGAGAAAGGATGATCAAATAAACTTTCAATTGGACTTTTTTTTAAAAAATAAGGGAGAACAGCAAGCGAAGCATTTCGCTATAATCAAGCATATTGTTATTCAAAAAGAAGTGCACCAGACTAGGACAGACCACATGAACATGGAACAAAATAACAAAAATTAAATTGTTTTTTCTTGAACAGGTGCAATGTGTGTCGGGGGGGGGGGGCACTGAGTCACCCCATTCCCGCCCTCCTCCATATCAAACAACATTCGATTGGGAGGGAAGGTGCTGACCTCTTGATTTTCAGAGTTTCTTTCAGACATCGTCCCCACCCCTCCGGAAAGGGCAAGGCTCATCATTAGAATTTTTCTGGTAGGGCAGGGCGCGTTTCAGAGGGAAGAAGGCGAGCAGGGCGCATCCGCACTTTTTAAAAAATGGGCAGGGTGCCCCACCCTTTGAAAAACGCATAACATGAATGCTATAGTAAATTGAAAGTTTAATATATATTTACTGCTTCCTGAACATTAGTAGACTCAGAATAAAATTCAAAGGCGAGGGGTGGGGGGGGGAGGCATTGAAAAATATTTTATTTTAAAAGAGAATTCTTAAAAAAATGACACTTATCAACAATTTCGTTTCTAGAATCGGCGTAAAAAATAACATAATCAATAAAATTAAAATTATAACAAACTAGATGAAGAGGCCAAATTAACTTCCAACTTTCTTAAACTTTTTGACAATTGACACTTTTAAAGAGCACAGAATTTCATTTAAAACTTTTGAAATAAATAAATATTTGAAACAAAAAAAAAATATATATATTTTAGTTGTTTGCCTCTTGACAGAGCATAGTAAACATCATGAATGCAAAAAGTCTTATTTTCACGGCGGATAGAAAGATATCACAATTTTTATAATGACATTGTTAAGGGAGAGAAAACAGCATATAAAAGAATTTATCCAAATAAAATAATTTTAAATTTACAATTAAAAGTGCTACAATAAACATATTTTTTATAGCAATCAATGTAATTGAAGAAAAATTTAAATTAAATCAGTGATTTATGTTTTAATTTTTTGACTCATATAGAACAGAGCATTAAATTTGAAAATCTTTTCTTTACGATTTTAATAGAAATAAGACATTTTATACTTATTTTCCCCTTAAAAAAGCAAAGTATGCATCAAAAGTCAGAAAAATATGATTCTCAAACCTGATGCAAATAGATTGCATCATTCAAAATGAAGACGTCAAAAATAAAAAAAACGGCAAATAAAAGAACAAACAATTTTCAAATGTTTTTTTAGCTGGTCTAAATGACGAATAGTATTAATAATTATCAACATAATTGTCGGCAATTTGGAGCAAGGAAAAAAAATCAGATGTGGGAAGACAAAAGCACGGCGAAAAGTACTGGTTTTCCGGTATTAACACACAAAAAAAATCCTGGAATTCCGGTAAAAAACCCGAACACAATCACCCCTGGGATTAATGCTAGGAAAAAAATATTTTACGGCATTTATTTACAGAATAAAAAATAAGGAGTTTTTAAGGAGATAATAGCAAAATTCAGGGGTCTTAAGGGCCCTTATTTTCTGTAGTTTGTAAGGAGCGTACGAACCCTGCCGCAGGGTTTGCAGGTTTCTGCCATGGCAGTAAAAACCACTGGCAGAAATCTCTTCCTGCCACTTTTATGGCAGCAACTGAAAAAAATGGATCCAAAATAATTTCTGATATGCAATATAGATAACATGTAGAAAAAGTGATAAGTGTTAACTAGAGTACAATTTATTTCCAACCAGCGGGTGACCGAGCTCTGCTCGAGGAAAACAGGTATCGAAGCTAACTCGAAGATTTAAATTTTCAATTGTGATTTATCAAAACAATACATGCCATAAGAAAATTTGTGAAACCATTGGTGAAAAGATAACCGGTTAAAGTGCACCATTGTAAACTCTTCCAAACAAAGTTAGAGTTTGGAAAGGGAACTATTCTATACAAAGATAAAGTTTGAAAAGTCATAGGAAATAAAATGTAATTGATAATTAAAAATTATGCAATTGAAGAAATGGTATAAAGTGAGCAGTGTAAAGATTAAAGTGTGTTGAAGTTCAATATTTTTGACAAATTTATTTAGAAAAACCAAACCTCGTGATTCTTTGTGGCCAGAAACCCCAGAACCCCAAGTTTACCTGAGTTAATTAATTCTGGCGCAATTTTCGACTTGGCAATCATTCCTCGTACTACCCCTAACGTGTACCAGGGGACCGAGCCCTCTCGGTTAAAAAAAAAAGAGGTTTGTAAACTCGTGTTTTTTTCTAAAGTGCGAAGTTCTTATTTAGATAAACTTGAAAAGCATTTTTGAGCCTTTGGTTACAATTACGCATTCAAATCAGCCGTAATTTATTTTAAAAAACACAACACTATTCAATCCATGCTCACCGTAAAATCACAACTAATTTCATTTCATTTGGCGCCGAAGGCGCGGGAGGGGTTGATGAGAATGAATGCAGAGTCCCTGTTCTCCAGTACGCATTTGGTTTCAGTTGGTTTTGACTTTCACTTCACTTCACTTTACACTCCAGGTCCCCCCCCCCCCCACCCGTACCACAACTTGATTTTTAACCGGGATTGTGCCCTGAAGAGCGCTCTGTTCATTTTTGAAAAAGGCGAGAGGACAGAGTAAACCCTTGGCCCAGGACACCCCAGAGGTTTCGTTTCACTTGGAGGATTTTGTGACCACGAACATTTTTAACGTCCCCCAGGCACCATTAATGAAGTCGGTAGATCTTTGATCGGCTGGGCTCCCTCTATATGATCGACCCGGGACCTTCCGGTTACGAGTCCGACGACTTACCGATTTGACTACCGCGGCCTAAGGCCCCTATATAGATGAGCCGACGCATCAAGATTACCGCTTTCGATACGGCGCGTGTGTGAGGATTGTCTTTTCTGGCGAGTTATCGCTTTTTGGTTACTTTTCACGTAAGTTTAACAAAGCTTGGCAATGTCCCGAAACTTTGCTCTGGTAACCCTAATTCCTGAACAATGAAAAATGAAAGTGAAAGTTAATGAATTGGATCCAAAGTGGTGAAACTTAAACTTGATGCGTCGCCATGTCTATATAGCGGCTCTACCGCGGCCCACACCCAATTCTAACTTTATTTTGATCGATCTCTTTTAAATTTCAAAAACAATAACAATTCTAACTTGTTGCCAAAAATTATTTGCCAAATACCATAAAAATATAAATTTACGCTGATGTGATTAAATATGAAATCCATTGTTAAAACATGGTTGCTATGAAACAGTATAACAATAAGAGTAATCATAAAGAAAATGGCGTAGTAAGAAATCTTCTCAAACTTTTCATGAATCCTATCTGTAACTCCGAACTTTTCGACAGTAGCGCTTCAAAACCGACGCCAATCGATTCCCCGTGGCCAAAATCCCCAGAACCCCCAAGTTTACCGGAGTTTATTAATTCTGGGGCGATTTTCGACTTGGCAAACATCTCTCGTATTATAGTATAGGATATGGCCATTCCAAATTGAATGTTACGTTGTTTGCACTCTGCAGTAGTCTATAACAATATAAAAGTTTGGATCCGGTTATCTAAACAATTTATTGTGCACCAAGAAAATTTTTCAAAGATTCTCTCGAGCCCATCAAAATCTAACTGGCATTGCTGTGGAGGAGCAAGCATCAAGAAACCATTCGAAAGTAGCTTCATTCAGTTAGGTATAGTTCAGTTATTTTCAGTAAGTATTTATTTCATATGGGTATTTGATATTCTGTCTATTTCATTTAATGCAGACTTGAGGTTTTGGACAGGACAGGTGGGTTTCTCTGTCTAAAACTGTCCGAAAGTGTATACTGTTCCAAAGTATGCTAAAGATAAGGTGGTTTAATATAATCAATATGTATTTGCTGCGATATTTGTAATGCATCAATATTCAAATTAATTAGTTCTAAATAATAGATATTCGATAGCAGGGGTGCCCACGGGGGGGGGGGGGGGTTGATTTAAAACTAATTTATTTATTTATTTATTTAAATTGTTGAAAATTTTATTTTTTAATTTAAATTATTTACTGATTTTTTTGAATAAAAATCGTTCATTAATTTATTCTTTTCATTAAAATTGTTTCTTTTCTTTCTTCATTATTATTATTTATTTATTTATTTTTTGTGTGTGTACTTGGAACGTCTGGAAGAGAAAAAAGCGATTCTATTCTGTGCATAATTAGCACTTTTAAAACATTAATAAAAAAATAATAGTTTAATTAAAAATAGTAATAATATTAAACTTTTTTTAAATAAATAAATCACATTTAAAAAAATAAATAAAATAAAAAAGAGGGGTATAAATAAAAAATAAAAAGCATAAGATGGTTTTTAACATTTTGGAGGGGGGAGGGGAACCCCTGTTCGATAGTATTTTTCTTTGGAAAATTAATATTAAATTTGAAAGTACTTCGCCAATAATACTGCTTAACTATCAAAGTAACTACTTTAAGTTATATTTATAACTCAAAAAAAAAAAAAAAGCTTTATATGTTCAATATACTTAGGGGGGAAATAGCTTAACTCTTTTTTAAAGGTTCCGGTATAAACTTGTTTCTGCCGGCGAAAAGCTGACCGCGATTTCCTGCCAAGCCCACAGACTTCAATGTACCTGATAATGTCTTACTTGTACACAATTCTGTACCTCAGAACCAGACTAACGTAAGTCCATTTTCGTCATTTTTCAGTAGAGGGGAAAAACGATGTATTCGACAATCGTTTTTCCCCTCTACCGAAAAATGACGAAAATGGACTTACGTTAGTCTGGTTCTGAGGTACAGAATTTATCATGTACAGTAAGCATGATAGATTGTGTACAGGTGAGACATTACAAACAATGGTCACTTCAAGTGAGAAATTAAAGGAATGTTCGTCAAACTTAGCAAGGTTTCAATAAATAAGGCAGAAAAAGGGAACTGTTGACACAAAATTTGTAACGTAAATTAGAAATAAAACTAATTTATATTTTTTCGATGGGAGTCGTTTAACCCCTAACCGGCACAGTCTTTGCTCCGCACTTATGTAATGCAAGTTTGCTTTTTACAGATTCAGTGTTATCGCATCGTAACCCTTATGCATCCTCGAATATGTATTACGATAGACATTGGATGGAAAAACAGGAAGTTGCGTTCACTAATTGGTTGAACTACATCCTGACTCCGACGGAGAGTTTCGATACTTCGGATGTCCAAGGTGATGCTTTTGATTTTTTGAATTTATAGTTGTCTCACGTTAACCTTTTTTTTTCTTTTCTTTTCTTAAAGCAAAATTAACTGTTTTCAATTTTAATTAACCCTTTAAAAGCCATGTATTCTACTTTGTGACCTCTTAATATTTTTTTTGCCCTCCAAGTGATTAAGTTATATATGTTTGAAATCAACTGGAGTTGAGTAATTAAGTTCCTAATTTTATTGGTTTTTTTTCCAAAATTCTAGACAGTAATTTCATGTAATAAAATCTCTAAAAGCGGAATTTTACGTCGCGGCCCCTCAAAGGGTTAACCTTGTGGGAACCCCCAGGGTATTCAGAAGTACTGCTTTCATTAATTTAGTATTATGAATCCAATGTGGCTGGCATCCTGCTGGTACTTGAAAGTACCACTCCTTTTACCGTATTATCCCACATTAGCCAGTATGACGCAAAATTCACTTTTCGTTGAGACGTTTTGATTGATTGCCTTTAAACCAAAGGTAAAGGAGCTCCTTAACTTATGTTTTTTGTTAAATTGAAATTAGTGTTCATAAAAATTGGACTTGACTGGTTTTGATTCCAAACATTCCCCTTCCAGCGGACTCGGGGATACGGCCCCTGCCCCTGGAGCCCCCACCAGACCTGTCATTTGGGGTTCAGCGGAGTCAATAGCTCCCCACCCCATGACTTTGGGAAATTAATGTATTTACATGTAAGTAGGTGTGGTTTTTGCCATTTTCTGGCAAATTTACATTGTGTATACACCCTTTTCCCTCCCATGGAAAAATTCGGAATGATGGGCTTGGCCCCCCACCCTCTTGCCATTCATCCCTTGTCACCTTTCTCAACAGTACATTGGATTGGATTGGATGAATTATAACATTATAACACATCTAAAAACTAGTCGAATCTCGAAAACATCTAGTATCCGTTAAGTTTGCGTGCATTTGTAATCCATTAAACAATGGATTTGCATTCAGCAAGGGAGTGTGAAACATCAAATACATCGCAGAGCTCAATACACCTGTTGTTAGTTTCACCCGTATATTTGCTTGTAACAGACTCTGGAGAAAATAATTATAGTTTGAGAAAACCTAATAAACATACTTTTAAAGTGAATTAAGCATAAAAGTAAAATAATTCTCACCATAAGAAAAAAATGAATGACACTGTTTCAAAAGGGTGGGGTGCTTTGAATGACATTTCCAAACTAACTCCGCATTTTGGAATGAAAAATGACAACAACGAATGAGCATCCCTCGCTTTTCACCAGTGACATTTATTTTCTTGTCAGTTCTTTTATCTTTACGTTAGGAGTTATTTTTTTATTTTTTAGTTTAATTCTGAAAGAGTGTCTTTTAGTTTTCTTGAACTATAATTTGTTAGATAAAGAATGATCAACATAAAGTTTGTGCTAAACTATAAATGAAGTTAAAGAATCCACGTAAATAAAGCACAAATTCTACCTCATTTGCTTTATTTACGATGATTTTTTAACTTCATTTATAATTTATTACGTGTGCAATACACCGCTGACTCAGTCATTCCCGCCTGTTGCCACTCATCGGCCTAGAATGGGAAGTGACCGAAGCAGAAATTCTCTCACAGACACAAACATTTTACATAAGCAGGGATCGAAGTCATCCTATATTTCCTATAAATCCTATATTTTTCAAAAAAGGTCAAAAACTGTACTATATTTCCTATAATTCCTATATTTAGAAAAATAATCCTATGTTTGATAGAATCCTATATTTGAGATACTTCAGAGGAATTTTCCCCCTTTTTTACTTCCTTTTACGTAGTAAAGGAAGTATTGTGATCGCGAAAAAAAAATCACTCAAATTTGAGTCTAAATTTAATTTTGCTCACCCCCGACTGAATGTTCAGTAGTTTTTTCGACCTGTCAGCACGTGCATATGTACCTACCAACATATAAGCAGCCGAAAAATTCTTTTCAACCACCCCCGAGTTCATTACGACGAGTTTTCTCGTGACGTCTGTATGTACGTGTGTGCGGATGTATGTATGTATGTGGGTCGCATAACTCAAAAACTATATGCCGTAGAAGCTTCTAGCTTGGTATGTAGGCTCTGAGGATGGTCTAGTTGTGCACCTCCCCTTGTGGTTGCATTCGAATGTTCCCAAGGGGGTGTTTTACCCCTTTTTGGGTTAAATCAGTGTTAATTTCAATGCAGACACAAGTGATATGAATTGGCGCGACCACTTGGCGATATGCCGCCAAGCTTTTGGTCGCCAAGTGTTTGACGCAAACTTGGCGACGCCAAGTTGGCGAAAAATTATTTTTTGAATTTGGATTTAACTTGGCGCTATTGGCGATATTTTGCGAAAAATTTACTGAATGATCTTAAAATCAGCAATATTTAGAAAATTAACCATTGTAAAATATTTTTTGCATTGTTTCGTGGCAGATTAGGGGAGTAAATATTTGAATTGTTACCTTGCTTACTCCAAGCACTTTTTTTAACACTTAAGGCAACTACTAAGAAATTTACACGTAAAAGGAAGTAGTGTGGGGTCCATACCAGATTTTTTTTTTTTGCCTTGCAGGGATCAAAGTCGTTCTATATTTCCTATAAAAAATAGTGCTTGACAGAGTTTTAAAACCTTGAAATGGTTTCTTTGCTTGATTTTTTTTTTTAAATCATTGAATTGTGCTTAAAATTAAAAAAAATAATTCTATCAGTAATTTTTCGAACATGTGTTCGATATGCATTGTCGCAAAAACTTGTCTCCCGTATTTCAGATTTCGGTCCTTTTGCATCTTGCAAATATTTTGCTGTTTTAGACAATTGGAAATTATTTTTAAAATGCTACCTTATAGATTAGCTTATTTTGATTTCAATAAATTCTAAAGACATTTTATTTTTAGAATTATGACAACATTGAGTTTATTTGGACTTTGATAAATTGCTTCTCGTGCTTGAAATTTCAATCTTTGTATTTTATAAATATTTTAATTTTTTAGGCAATCAGTTCGGAAATATGGCAACGTTTTACGTAATTTGCTTCTCATGTATTTAAAATCTTGTAACATATTGTAAATATTTTAATATTTTTTATCAATTGGAAGGTATTTTGACTTGGTTTACTCCAGATTAGCTTGTTTTATAATTATTTATTATTATTATTATTTGTCTTTGTTCATATATTTATGTACTTATTATCGGCTTATTTACTTTTCATTCAAGTCTTTGTTTACAACTTCTCGAGCCTAAGAATTTAAAAAGACTTGATACTATTCATGTTTCTGGTTTATGCTTTATCTTAGAACTTAGTTATATGCTATGAAAAAACTGCAAAACAGATTACTACATAATGTATTTTGGGATTGCAAGGAGCACTTTTTTCAAATGTTACACACAAAATTTATTTCTGAATGAAGGTATACGTTTCCTTCTTAAATGGCCATGTTTTAGAAAAAAAGAATTTCCATAATATTTCATGTAAAAATTAATTTTTTTTCTAATTTGTTGATTTTTTAATTTTGACAATTTTTACAATATATTTAAATAAAAATACAAGCATGATTGAAAACTATACGCAGTAGAACGTATTTAATCTCAACATCTATTAATCTGAATGCCAGATCTGATTAGAGATAGAGATCAAAATTATTCTTGAAAACATCGAAAATAGCCGGGGTTTTCATCAAAAGCTCAAAAAACCTGGGTATCAGGATCAGAAACCTTGGAAGGCTATAATTTTTTTTTAAAAAATAGAATTTTTTTTTCAAACCATACATATGGTACATACATAATTTTTCATCAGTGGCACTTAAAAATAGTTTTTCCATGATGTGTGTGCAAAATTGAATAATTATATATTTTTCAAAAATTTACATTTTTAGATATAACTCGAGAAATAAGTGATCAATTGTTCTTTAACTTTAGTCATACAAAATATATTCTTCACCGAACATTTCCAAGTTGAAATTAAATTACCCTTGCATTTGGGGGACGATAAGAAGGGGGGTCGAAAGAAAAACCGCTTTTTGACCATAACTCTTTGAAAATAGCTCGGAATAAGCTACGCATTTCAATAATTAATTAGCATACTATGTATAATTACTGTACAAATTCAAATGAACGTACCACTCTTACTTCCGAAGATATGAAACATTTTTTAAAAAACGGCAATTTTATTTGAAGGGTTTTTGCTCATAACACGCAGAGTTTTTGATCAAACCTTATCAAAACTTCAGGAAAGATGACAAAATACAAGAGAAAGAACATACTAAAACGGTTTTTAAAAATATTCAAAATCCGATGAGATATGAACGTTAAAAGGAAATAATTTTGCACGGCGCATGCGCGAAAGACAGAAATTTATAACTACAAAAATATTGTAGCCAGGTGTATACTGCATCTTATAAAAAAAGATCCAGTTGAATATCGTAAAAATTGAAAAAGATATCAGCGATCTAGTGAGCTGTAGTTCATTCATTTGCAGTCAATTCATAAATGGAGAGGGGTTGTTCACAAATAGTGTGGGGACAATCGAGCATATTTTTCAATGTTAAATTGTATACTGTTTAAAAATTTATATTTGGCATAGAAGTCACATTTCACCCATTCGGCCAAAAAGACCTTATAAATAGGTGGCCAAAAGTATCCGGAACTTTTTTTATAAGATGCAGTATATACCAGGCTACAATATTTTTGTAGTTATAAATTTCTGTCGTTTGCGCATGCGCCGTGAAATTTTTTTCCCTTTTAACGTTCATATCTCATCGGATTTTTAATATTTTTAAAAACCGTTTTAGTATGTTCTTTCTCTTGTATTTTGGCATCTTTCCTGAAGTTTTGATAAGATTTGATCAAAAACTCTGCATGTTATGAGCAAAAACCCTTCAAATAAAATTGCCGTTTTTAAAAAAATGTTTCATATCTTCGGAAGTAAGAGTGGTGCGTTTATTTGAATTTGTATAGTAATTATACATAGTATGCTAATTAATTACTGAAATGCATAGCTTATTCCGAGATATTTTCAAAGTGTTATGGTCAAAAAGCGGTTATTCTTTCAACCCCCCTTCTTATCGTCCTCCAAATGCAAGGGTAATTTAATTTCAACTTGGAAATGTTCGGTGAAGCCTATATTTTGTATGACTAAAGTTAAAGAACAATTGATCACTTATTTCTCCAGCTATATGTAAAAATGTGAATTTTTGAAAGTGTCCGGATACTTTTGGCCACCTAGTGTATATTCAATGCTATTTGTAATACTGAAAGTTGAACATGTGTTGATGCAAGTGCATGTAAACTTAGCGGATATTAAATAGTTTTGAAAATCAGGATGAAATCAGTTGGAGTACGGTGAAAATATAGTTTAACCTTTAGTATTAATGAGATAGTACTAAAGTATATTACTTTTATAGTTGTAAAGAATGAACTCTTTAACCTTTTGGAACCGGGCTGTTTTTTAGAAATTTTTCTTTCGGCCCAGGTAGTACGACAGTTGAACCACAGATTTCTTTTGCATTGAAAAGAGAAGGTATAAACTGTCGTACCACACGTATGAAACCTTGAAAAAATCCCCTTCTCCAAACAGTTGGAGTGGAAATCTCAACCCCGTCCTCTAAAAAAAAAAAAAAAAGAGTTACGGTACAGCATGTGTACCGCCCGGCTCCTAAAGGTTAAAAGCATATTTTTTTAGTTTCTTTGATATACAGGGTGTCCACTCCAATCGTGGACCAATAGCTAATTTCTAAACCGTTAGAGATAAGCATATAGTTTATTTAGGAAAAAATCTCCAAATTACGAAAGGAATTTCGGGTCTATTCAATGTTTTTCAAAAAATCAAATTTTGAAAGAGTTACGAAATTTAAATTTTTATACAACCCCCCAGTCCTATCAATCATATTTAGTAAAACATTCTTGACACTGTAACGTTTAAAACTAAAAAAAAATCACTCTTCTACCACAAAAATTGACCGAGTTATGACGTTTTGAAAAATCAAGATTTTGCATTATTTCATGACGTCATCGAGCGATCGCTCAAGGAACCGTATGCGAAATCCTTCAAAATCTTGATTTTTCAAAACGTCATAACTCGGTCAATTTTTGTGGTAGAAGAGTGATTTTTTTTTTAGTTTTAAACGTTACAGTGTCAAGAATGTTTTACTAAATATGATTGATAGGACTGGGGGGTTGTATAAAAATTTAAATTTCGTAACTCTTTCAAAATTTGATTTTTTGAAAAACATTGAATAGACCCGAAATTCCTTTCGTAATTTGGAGATTTTTTCCTAAATAAACTATATGCTTATCTCTAACGGTTTAGAAATTAGCTATTGGTCCACGATTGGAGTGGACACCCTGTATAATTAAAGCATTTTCCTTTACCACTGGATTGACAATGTTCTCCCCCCGCAGTGGACTCGGCCCAGATCTGGATCCAGAGCATCCGGGACGCGGCGCCGGCCCCGGGGGCCCCCTCCCGGGAGGAGCTGTCCCTGAGGACCTACTCGGCCCTGAGGAGCCTGAACCGCCTGCGCAGGGAGTGCTGCGCCCTCTTCCAGGGGGACGGGACGGCCGCCGTGGTGGCCAAGGTGGAGTGGGCGGTGGACGACGGACGCCTGCTCGTCCGCAAGGACCGGGCCCTGCACGCGGATCTCGGTGGGTTTTGTTGCTGCTGTTGTTCCTGAGACCACTTCACCCCCCCCCGGGTCCCCCGTACCTACCACATTTCATTTCACACTCCAGGGTCCCCCGTACCTACCACAGCTTAGTGGTTTAACCGGGGATAGGGCCCTGAAGAGCGCTCTGTTCTTGATTTTGAACCAGAACCTAGGGTAGAGCAAACCCTAGATTCTAGCACCCCCAGAGGTATCGTTTCACTTCGAGGACTTTGTGACCACGACATTTTTAACGCCTCCCAGCCACCATTAATCGAGGCGGTGGATCTTTGATCGGCTGGGATCGAACCCGGGTCCCTCCGGTCACGAGTCCGATGCCTTGCCGATCGGGCCACCACGGCCCCGTACCTACCACAACTCGTGGTTTAACCGGGATGGGACCCCGAAGAGAGCTCTGTTCTTTTTGAAAAGAACCAAGGGTTGAGCAAACCCTTGGCCCAGAACCCCTAGAGGCATCGTTCCACTTGGAGGACTTTGTGACGACGTAACGTCCCCCAGCCACCATTAATCAATACGGTGGATCTTTGATCGGCTGGGATCGAACCCGGGTCCCTCCGGTCACGAGTTCGACGCCCTACGGATCAGGCTACCACGGCTCGTTGTTGTTTCTGAAACCACTCAGGTACCCGAGTAGACACATATATCCGATTTAACCCATTTATGCCCAGTAGCCTAAAAACGGGACGCTTGTTAGTGACTGCATACAAAAACCTGTAATGGGTATATCATTTTGCTAACGCTGTTTTTCACAAGTTAAATAGTCCTTCTTCTTGAGAAAACCAGACAGAACCACTATTTGGACATCAGAGTTCATTTATTGACAGCTGTTTTAAGACAAATCAGTCAAGCAACGATCCAGCATGGGTCGACACAGAAAGTAAGTTTTTTTTTTTGCGAACTTATTTTTCATAAAATTAAACTATTTCGAAATGATTTGCTTAAAATGGATCAGAGACGCATTCTGTAATGTTACTTTGCAAAAGTAAAGTTAACTTAAGTCGTACTTTGCTCACCTATATGCAAAATATCCCATAAACAGGACGTTAATTAACTTAATAAATATGGCAACAGCGACCTTTTTCAAGCTTAAAATGGATGTAAACCATTCCAAGTAAGAGTTTTTAGCAGATAAAAATTGATAAAAATTGTAAAAAAAAAAAAAAAAAAACTTGGGCATAAATGGGTTAAGGCGAAATAAGTACCACGCTTTCCTTCTAAGGAGCACCATCGAGGTGGAAGTCCGATTTGGCTCCGATCGCTACGTTCTTTTGATAAGGGCAGAGCAGACCCCTTGTCCGGCTCCCCCAGAGGTATGTTTGACTCGGAGGACTTTGTGACCACGACCCTCATTTTACTTCACCCGGGTCACAATCAGTGACGACGGTAGATCTTGGATCGGCGGTTATCGAACCCGGGACTCTTCGGTAGCGATTCCGACTCCTTACCGATCGGGCTACCGCGGCCCTGCAGGTTTTACGGCAGTCTGAAGGGCCCCACCCCCTCTGCACACTCCGGAAAACCCGATGGAGTTCCTCGAGAATGTTTTCCATGTGTGTATGGCAGGGGTGCCCACAGGGGGATTATGGCGGGATTTTTTAAAACTAATTTTTTTTACTTATTTATTTAAATTATTTACTGATTTTTTAATAATTATTCATTAATTAATATTTTTAATTTAAATTAGTTCTTTAATTGCTTTATTATTATTTATTTATTTATTTATTTTGTGTATGTGAGTGTGCTTAAAATGTCTGGAAGAGGAAAAAAGCGATTCTGTTCTACGCATAAATAGTACTTTTAGAGAATTAATAATAACAAAAATAATAATAATATTTAAAATAAATAA
>JAXGGA010018959.1:0-21040 GCA_038373865.1 Uloborus plumipes | reverse complement strand
TTTCCAACAAAAAAAAGTTTGTTCAAATCGGACTGTTCATTCAAAAGTTAGTATCGCGGGACCGGTTGTTTGAACGGCTCAAATTTGAACCAAAAATTGTTCAAATCAAAAAATCAAATATAGGAATGAGCTGTACTCGCCGAGATCTTTCCAACAAAAAAAAGTTCGTCCAAATCGGAATGTTCATTCAAAAGTTATTAGGGGGGGGGGTACCGACAGACCGACACACAAATTCCCCATCTCAATACCCTACTTTCAAATTTTTAATTTTTCGATATTCATTTTACCTCTTTATTTTTTTAACTTGGCGATATGTTTTGGACTTGGCGATATTTTTTTAACTTGGCGATATTTTTTGGACTTGGCGATATTTTTTTTTAACTTGGCGATATTTTTTAGATGCATTAAGCTACTTTTAATACTTTTTTCGTCTTTCTTTTATTTTTAACGGGAAAGTAGGCTAAAAACAATCTCTTTTGATACTTAATTAGCACTTCACTTATTTAGTTTATTTTATGTTAAGTAAAAAAGATTTCTTTCTTGAGAATTAGCTTTAAAACTTTTGAGCTAAAATGGATATAAACAAGAAGTTCTGTCAAGAACTAAACGAGCCTACTTTCCCGTACATCGACATCGGCATTCTAGCATCTGATCATTATTCTCTTGATTATCTAAGACTAAAAATTATGTCAAACATACCTTTTTAGCACTTGAAGCTGATTTCTAAAAGCAAAATATACCCCTCTCATCAGATGAAATAGACACATAAAAAGTAAATAAATGAATAAATAAAGCTTTGTCGCACCTTTTAAAGAATGTAACTGTTACAGTTCTTCCGTAGAAAAATTCCTCAATTGTTTTCAAAAAAAAAAAAAAATTAAAAGTACGAAGTACATCAAAACACATTTTATCAAAGAAAGAAAAAAAATAAAGAAAAAAAAAGAAAAAAAAAACTCGTCCGTTGATAAAATGTCTCGAATTTCACTTTTAATCCGTTGCCAGTTGTTAAATATAAATAAAGAATAAAATGCCCTCGTGAATGAAACATTTTTGTTACAAAAAAAATCGTCTGCCAAAAATAATAATAATAATAATAAATTCAATAAAACAAATGAATAAATAAACAAAAAATCGTCTGCACAGTTAGTCATTTTTTTTTCGGACTGTTTACTCAAAAGTTATTAGGGGTGACAGCTTGCTTGAGCGGTTCAATGTTGAACGAAAAATTGTTCAAATCGGAAATGTAAATACGGGAATGAAGTATCCTTTAAAAGTTCTTTCCAACAAAAAAAAGTTTGTTCAAATTGGACTGTTCATTAAAAAGTTAGTGTCGCGGGACCGGTTATTTGAACGGCTCAAAGTTGAACCAAAAATTGTTCAAATCAAAAAATATGGGAATGAGCTGTACTCGCCGAGATCTTTCCAACAAAAAAAAGTTTGTCCAAATCGGAATGTTCATTCAAAAGTTATTAGGGGGGGACAGACAGACCGACCGACAGACAGACACACAAATTCCCCATCTCAATACCCTACTTTCAAATTTTTAATTTTTCGATATTTATTTCATTTTTTCGTTTCTTTTTGAATTTTTTTTTACTTGGCGATATTTTTTGGGCTTGGCGATATTTTTTGGACTTGGCGATATTTTTTGGACTTGGCGATATTTTTTGGACTTGGCGACATTTTTTAGATGCATTAAGCCAATTTTAATGCTTTTTTCGTCTCTTTTATTTTTAACGGGAAAGTAGGCTAAAAACTATATGCCTTAGAAGCTTCTAGCTTCGTATGTAGGCTCTGAGGATGGTCTAGTTGTGCATCTTCCTTTGTGGTTGCATTCGAATGTTCCCAAGGGGGTGTTTTATCCCTGTTTTGGGGCAAATCAGCGTTAATTTCAGTGCAGACTCACGTGCTATGAATTGGCGCCACCACTTGGCGATATGTCGCCATAATTTTGGTCGGCAAGTGTTTGAAACCAACTTGGCGATATATAGCCAAGTTGGCGACAAATTTGGCGAAAAAAATACTTTTTGAATTTGAGTTCAACTTGGCGCTATTGGTGATATTTTGCGAAAAATTCACTGAATGATATTAAAATCAGCAATATTTAGAAAATTAACCATTGTAAAACATTTTTTGCATTGTTTCGTTTCAGATTAGGGGAGTAAATATTTGAATTGTTACCTTGCCCACTCCAAGCACTTTTTTCAACACAAGGCAACTACTAAGAAATTTACACGTAAAAGGAAGTAGTGTAAGGTCCATACCATATATATTTTTTTTTGTTTTGTCTAGATGAGGGTAAGTTGTGCTTTAACTAATAATGATGATCCTTTTTTTACTTGTTTTTGAGGTTATGTGTTATCACCAGTTTTTCAGAAGTGAGATTTTTTATTTTTTTTGTGATAGTGGATCAAAGAGTTCGGTGATCTTAAAGAAGCTAAAAAATACATGCATTACTTTTATGATATTGCAGAATATTCGAAGCAATGTTGATATACAGGGTGTCCACTCCAATCGTGGACCAATAGCTAATTTCTAAACCGTTAGAGATAAGCATAGAGTTTATTTAGGAAAAAATCTCCAAATTAGGAAAATAATTTTGGGTCCATTTAATATTTTTCAAAAAATCAAATTTTGAAAGAGTTACGAAGTTTAAATTTTTATACAGCCCCCCAGTCCTATCAATCATATTTAGTAAAACATTCTTGACACTGTAACGTTTAAAACTAAAAAAAAATCACTCTTCTACGACAAAAATTGACCGAGTTATGACGTTTTGAAAAATCAAGATTTTGAAAGATTTCGCATACGGTCCCTTAAGCGATCGCTCGATGACGTCATGAAATAATGTAAAATCTTGATTTTTCAAAACGTCATAACTCGGTCAATTTTTGTGGTAGAGGAGTGATTTTTTTTTTTTAGTTTTAAACGTTACAGTGTCAAGAATGTTTTACTAAATATGATTGATAGGACTGGGGGGCTGTATAAAAATTTAAATTTCGTAACTCTTTCAAAATTTGATTTTTTGAAAAACATTGAATAGACCCAAAATTCCTTTCATAATTTGGAGATTTTTTTCTAAATAAACTATATGCGTATCTCTAACGGTTTAGAAATTAGCTATTGGTCCACGATTGGAGTGGACACCCTGTATATAACTATATCAATTCGTGGCGTATTTTGCTGCAATTTCGAAATATGTTCAAAAAATCCCCTTGGGTAAAAAATACTTGATCATTCTTAAACAGGAAGTATTGATACTGAATCAAATTTGATTTTATGCGATTTTAGACACAAGCATCTGCTATTTATTTCACTTATTGTTTAACAGATGTAGTCGTATTTCGAAAGAAAACGTACAGCTTAAGTGAAGACTTCATAAATAACGAAAGCTTTAAAAAGTTGACTCTTGAGAAATGTTCTGTTAGCATATGCGTACACACTTTACTTTTTACTGAACATGTTGGGTGCTTTCTTTTTCGATATATATATATATATATATATATATATATATATATATATATATATATATATATATATATATATATATATATATATATATATATTCAG
Organism: Uloborus plumipes; assembly: GCA_038373865.1. Lineage (NCBI taxonomy): Eukaryota > Metazoa > Arthropoda > Arachnida > Araneae > Uloboridae > Uloborus > Uloborus plumipes. Next base: position 17,470 of record JAXGGA010018959.1, on the reverse strand, counting down.
CAAAATGTTGGTGACTATTTTTATAGTTTATGACGTTGAAAAATTTTCCTCGTCACTTATTGTATAATTCAACCGCGACGAGATGGCCGGTGTCAATCACTCAAACGAGTCCATTCCTTAAAATAGGTAGAATTTCTACCCATTCAAATTCCCCCCTCAATTGTAAATCCCATTCCTTAATTTTCATCTGCGTATCACCCCTTCCTAAAAATGGACAATCCTGAAAAAAGAAGGAGTCATAGGCCATCTCTGCGAAGTTGAATTATATATATGTTGAATATCTTTTTAATGTTTACTTTTCTGGTTTCACTAAGTATTTGTTCAAGACTTTTTTCTAAAAAAAGTGTGACTTGTTTATTAGTTCCAGAACGATTTATTCCCTATTACGCAGCTGATTTTGTTTGACAAACATTGGTTTTCATAGCTATTGTTTTTACGCTATTTATTTATTTTTTAATTTGACATGAACAATTCTGATTTTTTCATAAATAATTACCGTAAAATTAAAATAAATGCTTGACTCTTATTTAAAAAATTTTTAAAGGGGGCTTGTTACTAAGTATTTGTTCAAGACTTTAGAAAAAGAAAATATGACTTGTTTACTAGTTTCAGTACGATTTCTTTCCTATTACGCAGTTGATTTTAGTAAAAATTTTAAAGGAGTCTTGCTACTGGAAAAAAGTCTTGAATGAAGAAATTCTGACAATTTACGTATTTTCACGTATTTAAAATATTTAGTTCTGAGTTATAAATTTATAAACGGGATGATATTTTGATAATTTAAAGACTGCACTTAATGTATAGCACGAAAAATCATTTAGTTCCATTCATTCAAATTCTCGCTTTTAGCTGCTACTTAAAGTGAAACATCTTCCTCTAGTCTCCCCTTTATCTAGAACTAGCTGTGGGGCCCGGCGTTGCACGGGCTTTAAAGTAGTGATGAAAATTTAAATAAACTACTCGCCGTCAAGGCGGTATATAATGATATATAACCGCCAAGGCAGCTCGACTTTAAAGTAGCGAGGAAAGTTTCAGCAAACTACTCGCCGCCAAGGCGACTCGCCTTTTAAGTAGTAAGGAAACTTAAAACAAATTACTCGCCGCCAAGGCGTCTCGCATTTAAAGGAGGGCGGAAAGTTTTAGCGAAACCGGTTTCAAAAAACTACTCCCCGCTAAAGCGGCTCGCTAAAAAACTTTCCCGCATAAAAAAGTCAATCGCATTATTTGCACATGCTTCCTCAGGAATAAAAACAATGTCAAGTAGCACATATTTAACACTCTCCCTAATAAACAAATACAATTCCCTACCAAAATGCAAAAAACATGAATTACAATTTAATTTGAAACACATTTTCAAAATGGTACCAGAAAAAAAATATAAGCCATTAAGTATGCAGGAATTCAAGTGAAACACGGACGATCGCATTATTTGCCTTGAAATGAAATGCTTTTAAGAAACGAAATGAAGAAAAGGACACCAACAATGAATTTAAAAGATGTCGCCATAGCAACGCAATAAACTTTAATAGTTTGATCAGGAAAGAGGTTTTCGAACTCAAAGTTCAAACGCTTGTAACTTTTTTCTAGTGGAGATAAAAGCTTGGTTCTTCGACTGTAAATCGAATCAATTCTGGGGTTAAAAATATCGCTCTATCCAATGGCGTAAAAATCAAAACTGTGGAATAATTAGTTTATTTTTTATTGATGGTTTTAATGAACCAAGTATTGCAAGAAATCGGGTGAAGCCTTGCAAAAGGCAAGTTTAAAAATTGAATAACTCGTGCTGTGTTTAAGTTAGAGAATCGGAACAAACTGCATAGGACGGACAAAATTTTTCTGCTTCCAACGATATATAACATTAATATGTGCAAGTAATTTTTAACCCCAGTATTCAGCGATTTATGAGAAAATTGCCTTGAATTCGAATAAAAAACGAATCGCTTATCGAATCTTTTCAAACTATAGCCTAAAGTCTTTCTGGATAAATGGACTATTCAATACAAAAAGAATTTTTCAAATCGAACCAGTAGTTCCTGAGATTAGCGTGTTCAAACAAACAAACAAACAAACAAACTCTACAGCTTTATATATTAGTAAAGATTCCATCAACGTAAAAGCTTAGGGTAGAATTTAAACCAAACTTTCAAATTATTTACCTGAACTTAAAAAAATATTCATTGTGCAGAAATTTGAATCTGTACATTATAAACGTGAGCTGTACTTACTTTTGGTGATGATTCCCCGTCGTCAGCATTGTGTTCCTCATTTGATGACTTTTTGTTGAACATTTTTTGCTTCAACTTCTTTATACAAGACATCTGAAAACAACCAAAACTATTTTTTAATATTACTTTCAGTTTTAGGGGGGTTCTTTTTTTTGGTTTTTGTATTTTTTCTACAATTATATAAATATGAAAGCATAAATGAATAATTTAAAGCTGAAAAATATTATTTATCAGAGCCCAAAAAGTATTTAAGCTTTTAAACTATGATTGTTCAATTGACATATTTTTTTTTTTTTTGAGAATTCCCCTTACTCAGTAATTTACTCCTGATGTATTGTTTTCTTCCTGAATAGTTTTTTATTCAACTGTTTTGTACAAGTCACACGAAAAAACATGTTAACGTTTGTAATTTGTGCTTTTGGGAAAGTTTTCTTTTCAATATCTGGTATATTAATCAATACCAGTATCGCTTGCTTTTGAAATTTGATCAGCTGGATTTGTTTTAAATTTTTGTTTCAGTTGGTATAAAACTTTAAAAAGTTTGCATGGTTTTTTTTTCCTTTCGACAGTAAGTAACTTCGCTGAAATTTTCGTTTATAACTTAAGTAAAAGTAAAAAAAAAAAGACATGAAGTACGTAATCAAAGGATTCTCATGAAAGATGACCAAATTTAATGAATTTAAAAATGAAATTTGAAACATGAGTTAAAATGGCCAAGATTTTCAAAATTTCTAATTAAATGAAAGGTCACGGAGTCTCCCAAATAAACTTCAAGCTCAAGTTAAATTGAGACATTTTTTGATGTTGACTTCACGATTTATAGATGAAGAGAAAATGAAGTTAATTTGCTTGAAGTTGAACAAAATGGAGTGTAAAAAGGAAATAATGTGGTGTCTACATTGTATATTCTGTTTTTGTTTACGCTTTATAGTTAGTTCCGAAAGTCATATAGTTTGGCATTTTTACCTTTTTGTCATTATAATCAATAAACTACTTTCTTTTCTTTTTACACCCAAAATATTGTTTGATATCTTCGTTACTTTCAGTGAACTAATAAGCAAAAAAAATAATCTAAATAGATGTAGTTAATCAATTTAAGAAGTCTTAAATTTCAAATAAGATATAAAGTAAAAAAGTCGCCAAACCTAGTGGCATGCTTTTAATGGAAATGTACCCAGATTTCAAAACTTAGTTGAAGTAAATAAGTAGTTTTCTTGCGTATCCAACTCCAAATTAAGAAAATACGCAAAAACTGTTACACCAAGTCATATACAATTACAGTGAACTCTCACTTATACACCGCCTCGTTTATGCGCCTTTTTCACTTGTACGACGATTTTGAATGATCCCAGCACATTTCATAGCAAAGTAATGATAGTATCAATCGTTTATGCAACGCTCTAAAGATAAATATTTCACTTATGCGCCGAATTTTCCGCAAAATGTAAACAAAAAAAAAATATTTTATTTAAAAAATAAACATATTTCTTCACTTTTTCCTTTAATCCTTCGCCTATTGCTCACGGAAGGCATTTTTTCCTCAGGAACTAGAGTTTGGAGATGAACAATTACCAATTATGGATCGTTTTAAAAGGAGCAGTTTGTAATTAGTTATGCAACAATTTTTTTCTCTTTATCATTGTAGTTAAGTTCCAGTAATTGCCAAACCGTACTAATATGTCTCTTGTCTATAGAAACATTCTTATTCATTCTCTCATTAGAACCTACGTTGCGTTTTTGCCCTTTAAATAATCTTGTTCACTTATACGTCTCTCTCACTTATGCGCTTTTTTCTGTTGGTCCCTTGGGCCGGCGCATATGTGAGACTTCACTGTAGTTCAAATTGTGTTGAATGACCTGGCTTAACTAATGCATATGTTTACTGTATCATAGTCTAGTGCCCTTATTGGAATCGAATATAACAATGATGGTTTAATGATTAGAGGTACTAAGAACACCATGGTTCGACCAATTAGGGGAGAAATGTTTGGAAAATGCTCTGTGTGACTCATTTTACACGTAATTTTGATTCATCCGATCACAAAGACATCACCATCTCTGCATTATCACCAGAAACATCACCGCATTTGGCAAAACCATTGCTGTTTCACGAAAAATGCAGTTTATGCAATTAAATATTTCAATCGAGCAACTCTGGTATTGGGAAAAAGCTAGAGATACATTTTGACTTACCTTTCATAGAAATTGTTCTCGAAATTTAGAAAAAAGGCCGAATTTTATGAGAACGGAAGCTAGAATTCAGCTACAGTAGCGTCTCATCTGCTTCAAGTGAACTTTTTCAGTTTTGTTTGCACTGTTGGAGAAGTATTGCATTGTTGAAACAATGGAAGTTCATCTGTTGCGTTACATTTCGTATTTGGTAACAATGCGCTAATTTTGTATTGTTGGAGTAAAGGACTCCTTAAACGAAATTTAGCATTAAAACCAAAGATATGCTTTCTGTAAGAAAAGGGAGGAAACAAATGAATACCAGCGCATACATAACACAGGCCTACAATTCCTTTTTTTTTTTTTTTTGCCTAGGTTTTTTGAGCAGATTTTAACTATATTTTTATTGCTAAATCTGAATATGCAAGCAGTTTTTCTGTATAAGCTCTAGATTTTTAGATAAATTCACTTATCTCTCAACGCTTTTTTCTATGTAATACGCTCAAGTATGAGTGTTGTAAAATTTATACATGGACATATTTTTGTATATTTTCCTTATTGTCTGTCTTATTTTGAAACCAATTAAATTTCAAATAATAATATTTATGAAATAACTAATTATTGTTTAAAAAAATAATTATTATTTTAATTTATCTACATGTATAAAATGAATATATGTATATTTGTTTGCTCCTTAAACAAATCCACCGTTTTCGTCGAATTTTCATCAAACTTGGCACAGAGGTTCCTTGGCGCACTAGAATTCACATAGGCGGGGTTTTTAAATTTTTAAAAACTCCAAAAAGCTTAAAATTCAAAATTTTCGTCTCAAATGAGCATTTTCTTTCAATTTTGAATAGATAGAGTACTAGAGCCTTTAAGAATACAAATTGAAAACACTTAACACATTTAAATACGAGTATTTTCTGACAAAGATTACGATGAACAATGAATTATCAATTCAATTCTTACCTTTTTCATTTTAGCATGAAATAAGTTAAAAACAATAAATGTTACAATTATTTGCATTCAACACTATTTGAACCACTGTGTTGTATTAATAAGCACCTGGGCAACGCCGGGTAATAACCCTAGTTTATTATAAAAAGAAGACTAAGAATATAAGATATATAACTGACTGGTTGAAATTGGTTGTTCCTACCCAAGTAGCACATTTCGTGTTTTAAAGGTTGTTAAATGGTTTTTAACGTTGTAACAACCGCTTAAAAACGTTTATAAAACATTTAAAGGTTATTTGTGCTACCTGGGTAGTTTCTTGTGTATCTGGGATAGCAGAGACAAAGCGCAACACTGGGTTTGAAAAGAGTGGCTTAGGACAGCAAACATGGATGTTGAGGAAAAGAATATCATCGATGATCCTTTAGTTCCAAGCTGGGTCTAATGAAGCAGTTTGTAAAGGCTTTTGATAAGAATGGATCATGCTTTGTATAGGGGTAAAAATGCCTCGGCTGAGTATGGAGAAAATTAAAGCAGGTATATTTGATGGCCCACAAATAAGACAGCTGATCAAAGACCCTGACTTCATAAATTCAATGATTGAGATTGAACAAAAAGCCTGAAATTCATTTGTTTCAGTTGTCCAAAATTTTCTGGGTACACATAAAGCTGAAAACTACGTTGAATTAGTCAATGAGATGCTGAATAATTTCAGATCACTTGGGTGTAACATGAGCAGAAAAATGCACTATTTACACAACCACTTAGACCGTTTTCCTGATAATTAAGAAGACATTAGTATGGGTGAAAAATTTCACCAAGATGTAAAATGCATGGGGGATCGCTATCGAGGAAGATGGGATACTCACTTGATGGCAGATTACTGCTGAATTTTAAAACGCGGAATTGTTCTAAAATACGCTCAAAAATCTGTACCTCAGAACCAGAGTAACGTAAGTCCATTTTCGTCATTTTTCGGTAGAGGGGAAATACGATTGTCGAATACATCGTTTTTCCCCTCTACTGAAAAATAACGAAAATGGACTTACGTTAGTCTGGTTCTGAGGTACAGAAATGTCACGCAAAAGAAGTTTCCGAATTGTTCAGTGAGTAACTGGTTTAAATGATGACTTTTTTCTGTTTTCTTTTGTATATAACAAAAATTTTTTGTGTAATATAATAAAAATTAATTGTTTAATTTGTTTTTTTTTAAACATGGTTTTTCTTTTCAAATAGTGCTATGTACAATTCATTAAAATGTTAATAACGTAAACATTCGAGCTGATAGGAAAAAACTAATAGCATATTTGAATTCAGGGCGTCAAATTCATAAGAAATCAACTCCAAAAACTTGGCACCAAAACCACTGTTGACGAGTGAATCTGTGCACATACACACATTATAGTCTGTACAATCGCGCATATATCTACACTGCAAAAAAACCCCGTTTTTTTACAGTATAATACTGGCAGCAATGGCTCTAATTTAAAACTGTAAAACTAAAAGTTTTACAGTTTATTACTGCAAAGCAGAAATTTTAGTTTATTACCATAAAATTAGTTTATCGCCTCAAAACTATCTGTATTATATTGTAAAAGCAACAGTATAATATTGGCAGCAGAGGTACCAGTTTAAAACTGTAAAATGCACAGTAATAAACTGCAAAATTAGCAATTTTACAGTTTTTATGGCAAGTTAACATGCTGCTGCTTTAAACAAGCAATGTTAAAAGCAGCATTTTTATAGTTTAGTAGTGTAAAATTAGAAACTGTTCACTTTGTTACTATAAATTAGCTGTATAGTACTGTAAAAAAAGTTGTGAATTGTAATGGTTTGCACGCGCAAATCATTAAAAAAAAACTTTTCAGGATAGTGGCCGTCTTATGCACATAGTTCTGTTTAAGGAGTCGTATGTTTATGCTGTTATCAAGCTCACCATTGTTCATTAAATTTATAAAACGTGGCATTCTTAACATACTCGCACGTCTTCATACCGGAACTCAGCCGATATAAATGTAATACAATTTAAATTGACATTAAAAAAAAAAATAATTTGAACATTTTCCCCACACACTAAAATTTCTAAACTTGACGGAGATAAATACAGGGTGCTTCAAAAAAATGTATACACACTTTAAACTATTGTAGTTTTCCCGCTCTACAAGGTTAATGCTATATTTCTTCACCAGGTGCCAGCATAATCGTCCCTCTATGTTATATTATCAGTTGGAATTTGTAATATCAACATGGGGGACGTACGTTTGAGTTTTGAAGAACGTAAGCAGGTTATTAAGTGGAACTGGAAGTTTGAGAATTTAAATGAAGTTCAAAGACAGTGGAGAAGGGAGTATGATACAGAACCACCTTCAAGATTAATAATTACACGTATACTAGACAAATTCGAAGTTCATGGAACAGTGCGTGATGTGCAGAAATACAACTCAGAATTGTATTGATGCTGCAGGTCACCAATTTGAACAGTATTAACATTTGTTATTTATGTTTCATTTACATTGGACTTTCAGCTTTCTATTTTCCTGAAATTTAACTTTGTAGAACGGTAAATAAATTTTCTATGGAAGTTCAAAGTGTGTATACATTTTTTTGAAAAACCCTGTAGATACATAAAGCAATGAGTCTGTTCAAAAACACATTTAGATAAAACTTAAAATTTGCCCACGAAAAAAGATAAATTCTGGACATTTTTTTAATTAGAAATAAGATTTTTTGTGATATAGATCAGGACTATACATAGAACTATGAGATAAGGTAGAGTAAATGCAAATTGAGAATTTAGTTTACACTTTATACTGAGTCATTCCATACCAACTAACCCAATAGGTGTTGCATGACCGACTCAGATTTTCTTTAAATTTGGCACACAGGTTGATTATATAGAGGCATAGAAAAGTCCACATTTTTAGGTTCCTGATTCACTTATTTTCTGAGATACATGCCCTCAAAGTTAGTCCGCCCACTCAAAATACTAAAAAGCTAATGTCATTTAATCATTTTTTTCTAAAAAGGGGGAGATAAATATTTATAGCTCTTTTATTAAGTTGATTTTTTAAGAAATTATTTTGACCTTTATAATTATGAATGCATAATGCTAAGGCATCAGAGAAATTCTACTTCTTGTTTTCATCAAATATCTAATTTATTGTTCAATGATTTAATAAATTAAATTTTGACATATTGGGTAGATAATACAGCTATTAATAAATATAAAGTTATTTTTTGGTTTAATTAATTTTAAGTCTATGAGAGGGGAACACAAGCATATGGCGGTTGCAAAAAACATGCATATACTGTCAGCAGGATATCTCTTAATGGAAGAAATAGCCAAAAGTAAACTCGTTTCCTATGAGTAGCTAACATATCAGTAGCTTATTTTTTCAAAAAAAAAGTTTCTACTGCTCCCCCTTTCTGAGAAAAATGGCAATATGACCGAAATCGCACGATTTTGCCTTATGACTTGTCGTTAAGCTTAAATATTTCCAAGAAGGAGAGAAAAACCCAGGTTATGCATTGTGTAACCATTTATAGTAAACATCTTTACACTACCAGAAAGTGAGTAAACTATTGGTTATGTCTTCTTTTTAGCCTACTTTCCCGTTTAAAATAAAAGAAAGACGAAAAAAGTATTAAAAGTAGCTTAATGCATCTAAAAAATATCGCCAAGTCCAAAAAATATCGCCAAGTTAAAAAAATATCGCCAAGTCCAAAAAATATCGCCACGTTAAAAAAATAAAAAGGTAAAATTAATATCGAAAAATTAAAAATTTGAAAGTAGGGTATTGAGATGGGGAATTTGTGTGTCGGTCGGTCGGTCTGTCAGTCTGTCTGTCTGTCCCCCCCCCCCCTAATAACTTTTGAATGAACATTCCGATTTGGACAAACTTTTTTTTTGTTGGAAAGATCTTGGCGAGTACAACTCATTCACATATTTGATTTTTCGATTTGAACAATTTTTGGTTCAACTTTGAACCGTTCAAACAACCTGTCCCGCGATGATAACTTTTGAATGAACAGTTCGATTTGAACAAACTTTTTTTTGTTCGAAAGATCTCTTCAAGGATACTTCATTCCCGTATCTACATTTCCGATTTGAACTATTTTTCGTTCAACATTGAACCGTTCAAACAAGCTGTCACCCCTAATAACTTTTGAATGAACAGTCCGATTTAAACAAACTTTTTTTTGTTCGAAGCATCTCGGCAATTATTACCGTATTATTACCGTACCGTACCAATTATTACCGTATTTAAATTTTCAATTTGAACATTTTTGGTTCAACTTTGAACCGTTCAAGCAACCTTTCCCCACCTAATAACTTTTGAGTGAACCGTCCGAATGGAATAAACTTTTTTTGTTCGAAAGATCTCGGCGAGTACAGCTCATTCCCATATTTGATTTTTTGATTTGAACAATTTTTGGTTCAACTTTGAACCGTTCAAACAACCTGTCCCGCGTTGCTAACTTTTGAGTGAACAATCCGATTTGAACAAACTTTTTTCTGTTCGAAATATCTTAACAAGGATACTTCATTCCCGTATTTGCATCTCCGATTTGAACAATTTTTCGTTCAACATTGAACCGCTCAATCAAGCTGTCACCCCTAATAACTTTTGAGTGAACAGTCCGATTTAAATAAACTTTTTTTTTTTGTTCGAAGGTTCTTAGCAAGGATACTTCATCACCATATTTAAATTTTCCATTTGAGCATTTTTTCGTTCAACATTGAACCGTTCAAGCAACCTTTCCCCACCTAATAACTTTTGAGTGAACCGCCCGAATGGAATAAACTTTTTTTTGTTTGAAAGATCTCGGAGAGGCTTTCCCATACATTCCCATATTTCGCTTTTTGATTTGAACTATTTTTCGTTCAATATTGAAACGTTCAGAAAAAAAAATAACATTAGCGTCTACGGGGAATTTAAGTTGAATGTTGATCCTGAACTTAGAGTCAGATTTCCTTCAAACTAACTTTGTAAGAAAATGGTTTTGATAAATAATGTTTGTAAAGTACTTGTCTGAGTAATCTTCTGTAAGGACTCTGATTCCGACTCCGACTCCGCGAACATGGCGGAAATGCAGGCTCAGAAAAAAATGACTGAACGTGCAGACGATTTTTTGTTTATTTATTCATTTGTTTTATTTTATTTATTATTATTATTATTATTATTTTTTTTTTGCAGACGATTTTTTGTTTATTTATTCATTTGTTTTATTTTATTTATTATTATTATTATTTTATTTTTTTTGCAGACGATTTTTTTTGTAACAAAAATTTTTCATTCACGAGAACATTTTATTCTTTATTTATATTTAACAACTGGCAACGGATTAATAGTGAAATTCGAGACATTTTATTAACGGACGAGTTTTTTTTTTCTTTTTTTTTTCTTTCTTTGATAAAATTTGTTTTGATGCTCTTTGTACTTTTATTTAATTATTTATTTATTTTATTATTATTATTATTTTTTTTTGAAAACGATGGAGGATTTTTTCTACGGAGGAACTGTAACAGTTACACTCTTTAAAAGGTGTGACAAAACTTTATTTATTCGTTGATTACTTTTTACGTGTCTATTTCATCTGATTAGAGGGGTATATTTTGCTTTTCGAAATCAGCTCTAAGTGCTAAAAAGGTATGTTTGACATAATTTTCAGCCTCAGATAATCAAGAGAATAAGGATCAGATGCGAGAATGCCGATGTCGATGTGCGGGAAAGTAGGCTCCTTTAGTTCTTGACAGAACTTCTTGTTTTTGGAATAAATTCCTCAATTTTAGCAAAATCAGCACAATCAAGTTTTTGTGATGGCCGCTTCAAAGAGCCCTGTACCTTAGCAATTTTCATTATAAACGTTCTAGTATTTTTTTCTAAATGCCTGCAGTAACTAGTTTCCACAGATACCTAACACTTTTATATTGTATGAGTACATCTTTTTAGAAAAAAATATTAAATAACATCAGTTTCTTAGTATTTTTTTAGGGAGCGGACAAATTTTGAGATCTTATATCTCAGAAAATAATATGAAGCAGGACATTAAAAGAGGCATTAAAAAATTTGGACTTTTTAATGCCTCTATACAATCAAACTGTGCCGAATTTAAAGAAAATCCGAGTTAGTCATGCAACCAACTTTTCTGTTTTTTATGTGAGTTGTAATGTAATCATATATGTATGTATGTATATATATATATATATATATATATATATATATATGTATATATATGTATATATATATATGTATATATATATATGTATATATATATATGTATATATATATATATCCTGCTTAATATCCTGAAAAAAAAAGTTGGCATTCTTAAGATTTTCTCCATTCCAAGATACCACTTTATCAGTGTGGCGCATCCTACCTTCTGGAAAAGCTCCATAATATGTCTCCCGAACTCTTAACCACCCCGCCCTCAAATGATAGATTTAGTCCTCTAAATAGGCCACGCCTAAAATCCTGCGATAAACCCTCACTCTTCTACGTCTGTCGCTCCGTAAGCCTCATACAAGACTTTGCTTTTGAACAATGAAAACAATTTGAAATCATCTATTTTATTTATTGGAAGAGTAAGATTTTGGGAGAACATTCCACCGAAAGATGTATCCCTAATGGTTGTTATGGTTTGAATCGCATCCGAAGAAACATTAAGCATTGTTTGATTCCTTTTGATGGTTTTAGGATTTGTTGTAAATGATCAGAATTGTATGTTGTGCCGGCAAAGACAAGGAAGTTTCGATATTGTTTCTCAAATTTGAGCACTGGACGGTAATCCTTTGAAACAATTGTGGTTTAATCGTATTTATGTTTGTTCTTTCGAAGACGGAAAAAACAATGAAGTAAAATCTTTTCCCTCCAAGGGGGGAGAGGTTATATTATTGTTTGTGTATAATATGTAAAGCACAGTGTTTTTCTTGAGGATGTCAAAATTCTGTCTTTGTATTTCTCTACTGACAGAATTAATTCCTTAAATATCATTCCTTTTCCGCTTTAAAAAAGTTGTAGTGTAAATGCTTGGTTTTGGGCATGGTAAAGGGTTATGAGACCTCCGGTAATGAGCCTGACGTTTCGAAGTGGGATATGAAATCACCGAATGCTCCAAGCTGTCGAAAACACTATTTGCTAAGTCAAAACTACAACATGATCTAACATTAGTGGTTGTTTATTTTTGAATATAATAAATAATAATATCCAGGTGAAGTTAGAGGAATTGAGAACTAACGAACTTTTAGTAAGTGTAATGACTAGAGCAAGATGACATTAGAAATGACGAGAAAATAAGGATGAAGCAAAACAAGCAAGGAAACTTTCCATTTCATTAATCACACTAAAAATGATTCTGTAAACTTAATGAATGTAACGGAACATTGTTACCATTCTTGACTTTTTTTGAATTTTTTTTTTTTTTTAGCAAAATATAGCTAAGCTGATAAAAAGGGAGAAAAAATTGTTGTAGCAATGTTTTGTCAACTTAATACCAGTCACGAAATCTTTGTTATATTAGTCATGAGTATAAAATATTTTCGGCGCTTTGAACTTAAAAGTTTTTTATCCAAGTATTTTTATAAAATCTGCATTTTAATGGGATTTTTTCAGGATTCAGACTAATAATTTGAAGAAGATAACAAATTATATATAAATCAATTGGTAATGTATATTTTGTGTAACATAAGTCACACTTATTTTTTGACCTTAATTTAAATTAAAGAAAAATCCTCTTGTCTAAAAAGTTATGAGAGTGCTATTATGCCCTATCATGAAATTTAATTTCAATCATGGGGGAAAAATTAATTTCAAGCCATTACAAAATTTTAAAGTTAAAAAACCGTCGAACCTCATTGTCAGTTACCGTAGAATGACCTATCATCTAACTTTAGGTGAAACAACATGAAATAAACAAACATGAAACTCAGTTTCAAATTTTATTCACATACATCAATATCCTTTTCCTTCTTTCTTCTCCCTCCATTCTTCTTTCTATCTCTTCTTAATCTACATCGTAGTTATTGTTCCATTAAAGTGGCAGTAATGGCTAGTAACCAAGTTCATAAGCCCATTACGCACTATCGTCATAGCATTAAATCTCCTTTCCTCAAGATAGCCATGAGTTCAACCTCGACTGATTGCCTGTAGTAAGTGTCGCTCGATTAAAGACCACGCCCAAATTCGGACGATAAGCCCGCTTTCTACAGCGGTTTTCGGAACACCACCTGTGTAAAACTTGGATGGAACGATCTTTCCAAAATAATTCTGTAAATAATTTGTTACGGCAGCTTTTTTATTTCTTATTTTTCAGTTTATTTATTTTTAAACATATATTTAATATTTTATTCAGAATATATTTTGGTACATTTTTTGAAAAGTGCTGTACCTATCATAGTAATTATTATAGCATTACAGTGAGCTTATGGTAGTCTGGTAACTTGGGTTCAAGAAATCGATTTTTTTTGCTTGATTTGAAAGTACAATGTCTTGAGAATATACTGTGAAAATTGCAGACAGAAATTCGAAATATTTCGGGAGTTATAACGAGTTTCCTAGAGCGCCTCAGAGTCCAACCTTTAAGGTAAGTAGTCTGGTAACTTGGGTTCAAAAAATCAAAAAGATATTTTTTTCACTTAATTTGAAAGTACAATGTCTTGAGAATATACTGTGAAAATTGCAGACAGAAATTCGAAATGTTTCGGGAGTTAGAACGAGTTTCCTAGAGCGACACAGAGTTTGCTGTTGAACTTTAAACGCGTTTTTCTCAAAACATTGTTTTTCTGGTCGGCCCGAGTCCTAACTTTTTTTCTACTGAACCGATAGCTTTCAAATTTTAACAGGCTGTTCTACACACTTATAGTTCTCGTCGGTACTATCGAGAATTTTTTTCATCCCTAACTTTTTATTTTACAACCTTTTCTTAGCTAAAATAAAAGGATTTTTTTTCAGAGTCCGCAATTTTGTTATTTACCCTTGAAATTTAACTTCAGTAGTTCCGACCAGAATGACATGTCTACAGATTAAGAATAATCAAGAATATTTGATTTCAGATAACATCAAGAGCCAAAATCACCCGGGCCACCCACGTGCTTTTTTTTTTTTTTTTGAAGTTCCAACTTCGAGTGACAATAAAAATAGTAATAAACTATTAAATTTTTTTAAATAATATTTTTTTATGTCTTCAATATGTAAATAAAAACACTCTTAATATTCAAGATAATTCATTTGTATTTTCCTATTAAAAACCACCCTCCAAAGAAGTCATGAAATTAGGCATAAGTTACCAGACTACTACCTTAATCTATCAGGTGAGCTTCGCTCAATCTATAATATAGAGGTTCAATTTTTAACTACTCTTTTGTTTATATTTTTTTTGCATTTTTTCTTCAGCGTTTTTAAATAAGGATGCTTTTAATATTGCAGTCAACAGGTTAGCACACTTCTTTCCCGTCCAGATTACTCATTAAGCACCATTGAACTACCCCCACCCTCAGAGAAACAGGAAAAACAAAGGGGCGAGAAACATCACTTTATAACTGAAGGGGCAAGTGGATACAGGTGATATGTGACAACTTTTGAAACTTTTTACCACGGATGAAGGTGATAAATTCATCAGTATCATGTACAATTAAGCACAGAAAGGGTTGTTAACTAAGAATATGACCCCGCTTTACCCGTTGAAAAAAATCCATCCAAAAATAAATTTTTTTTTTTGAAGGCTTTTTCTAGAAATTAAAAAAATCGTCACATATCACCTTTTTTCACTTGCCCCTTCAATTAAAAGTGTACTTGAAATAAGCAGCTTATGGTTAATACTACCAAGTAAAAACTCGTATGTTTGACCATAGCGACTGTTGGTTTTTGATTTTTTAATCTATATTTAATATGAAAATACTTTTTGGGTGGATATATTGTTTTGTAGGGAATTTTAGGATATGATAAATTCGAAGCAGGAAGTTTGGGCGCCGGCGATTTGGCGCGATGTCTTTAAGGCGCAGGAACATTGGGCGCAAGTACTTTTGGGCGCCGGGAACATTGAGCGCAAGGACTTTTGGGCGCACGGAACATTGGGCGCAAGAACTTTTGGGTGCACGGAAAATTGGGCGCAAGGACTTTTGGTGCGATCGAAAGATTAGGCGCACGGACTTTTGGGCACCCGGAGCATTGGGAGCAAGGACTTTTAAGGACGACGGCTTTTATCCAAGGACTCCAAGTCTTATTAAAATGAGTTAAATGAAATGTTTCAACCGTGGAAAAAAAACGCTGCATTTATTTTCTCAGTTTTTCATTAATACTCCGTAAATTTTAAAATATCTTATAAATTTCAGTACTGCCAAAAAGCCGGCGCCCAATCTTCTGCGTCAAAACTTCCTAGACCGTGATAAATGACTACGTTGCGATTAATTTAATACTAGAAAATTGACTTTCTTCTTGCATTTTACTGCGTCTGACACGGGCGAAAGCTACTGGCAAATTTGTATATGCCGGTGTCTCACACACGTGATTTTCTATCCCGCATTGCTTATTTCTAATGCTCGTCTGAGATCTGTTCTGATAAAAAAAGATAGGCTGGATTATGTTAAAATTTATTTACCATACATTGTTGCAGTATGTAGCATTTTAAACCGAAAACAAAATGGTGGATGTTGTTGATCAGTTCTTCACTGCAGAAAATGAACTGTTGTTTTTACTTTACAATACTGGCAGCCGATGTTCCTACATAAAACTAAAATGCACACTAATAAACTGTAAAACTAGCAATTTTACAGTTTCTTATTGTAAAGTTAGCAATTAAAAAAAAAGTTGTATTGTACTGTAAAAATAACAGTATGATATTGGCAGCAGAGGTTCCAATTTCAAACTGTACTAGCAAGATAATGAAATAAATTAGCAATTTTACAGTTTATTACTGTAAAATTAGCTACTTTTACAATTTATTATTATAAAGTAAGCTGTTTTATACATTAAAATCAACATTTTTTTTATAGTCTTAGTTCGTTTGGAATTCTTCGGAATAAATTAGTTTTTTTTTTTTTGTATGGAAAATGGTAAAAAAATTAATGAAATTGTAGCTATTCTTTGACTTGTAAAATGGCATTTTGATTTCATATTACGAAATTTAAAACAAGCTTGCAACGAGTTGACTGACTTTTCGTTTGTATAATAGCTTTTCTTATGACGTGCGATATTAACGAAATCAAGAACTGCATTTTATTATATTATTTTTTTGTACCGGGGGGGGAGGAGATGCTAGTATTTTTCTGAGAGTAATTTAACCTAATGTCATCCGATATTGCCATGAGTAATCGCTTAACGCAAATGCGGCTTTTAAATTGTACTAACAGTGTTTTTGAAATTTTATGAGGTTAGCATACTAAATAGTAATACACTTTGGTAACTGAATACACACGTATCACCAAAAATGGCATTTCGTTATTATTGCGAACTTTTCTCCTGTGTATTTTATATGAATGTTTGCAACTAACGTATTATTCCAACTGAGCACAAATTGTTGCATTGTTTTGTCAGAATTTCAGTTTTATGTGTTACCACTACCCTCGATGACGGCTAATGGTGTGTTGTCTACAGTTTAAGATAAAAAATATCGCTGAATCACATAAAGTGGAGTATTAGTCACTTTTGCAGTTATTATGGATCATCTGTATGCCAAGTTTCTGTTTGAATCATTGCAATTCTTCTTAAGACATAACAATCAAACTTAACAAGAAAATTTTGACTACGACTAGCACAGCTTTGAAGTGGTTGTCGCCAAAAAAGAATCAGCACCTCATCCTGGCGAAATAAACTAATTGCACATTAAATATCTATATTACTTTATTGATGTATGTTTAAAATTAAATGTTTGCAGCTCCAAGTATTTTTAAGTTACATCACTTAAAGATAACTTTTCACTCGTAACAAACAGGCTCGGATTACCCATTAGGCCATCCTAGGTATTGGCCTAGGGGCGCAAGCTCGAAAGGGCGCATATAGCGGAGGAAAAAATTAACACGCAGTTCGTTGAAAAAATAAATAATCAAAAAAGAAAGGAAGGAAGAAAGAAAGAAAAAAAAACAAGAATGCGAAGCTCTAGTAAATATATAGTGAAAAAAA
>JAXGGA010018958.1:0-21041 GCA_038373865.1 Uloborus plumipes | reverse complement strand
TTTATTTTTTTTAATTGTATGTCATATGTGTATTTGAATATTTATATTTCTATGTCAGGTTAAGTCAAGAGTCTGTTGTATGTCGAAATTCAATCAAAATTTTGTTCAAAATATGTACTTTTGTTTTTTAAATAGATTGTCCCAGAGACCCATACAAAACCGGTTAATTCAAGCATATTGGAAGGTATGGGGTCTCTGGAGTGCTAAATGCTACATGCTAAATGTGAAAGAATAAGGAAATTAAATTAAGAAGTACTTCAGTTAAACGATTTTTTGTGCTCGAATTTTAGGCGTTCTTTGTAAAACTTTTATTAAGGGTTAATTTGTGGGGCAAATAATGTGTTTTTTAGCTGCATGAAATGTCATTTTAACTTTATGTGTCACAAGTGCACTGTAGCGATTCCTTCAACTTTCGGAGGGTAGTAATCTTATTGATGCTTTTTGAAGAAGCATTTTGACAAAGTGGATATAATGATTTTTAAAAATATTAAAATAGAATTGGTTGTGAAAAAAAAAGTGCTGTGAAATACTGCTCAAAATTAAACAACTCACAGGTTCAATATGCTAAATGCCAGTAGTAGCAAAAATTTATTTTCTTTCGCTTTTTTTAAGAAAACTGCCAAAATAACTTTATTAAGACAGAAACCTTCAGAGATTTGCCTTTTCTATAAATCAAATACGAAATCAACTTACTTCTAAATTGAAATTGCTCTCGGCGAGAAAGGCATTGTTCAGTGTTTGCTTTTAATAAGATTTAGATATTTAAAGGAAAGAAAGTTCTTCAACTTCAATCTTTCATCTCTGAGTTATTTCCCCCTTTTTTTTTTGTACTTCGGATGTGTCTGAAATACGAAACCAATAAAGTAAAGCAGAAAAAATCTTATTATAGAGTGCTTTTTTTAAACAGAATTTTTTCCCTTTATATCTTAGCTTTATTTTGAGCACTGACTTATTTCTGAAGTTAAAAGATTCACCCCTATTTTGTGAATGCTCATTGAACAAATCTAAGTTCTAAAAATAGATTTATCCACCATCTAATTATTGAAAAATTTTAAATATGTTATTCATTTGTTAAAAGCCATTATATTTTATAACAATATTTTCAACTTAACTATCCCATAATGCGCTTCAATGTTAATGATTTAGATTGCCGAAAGAACGAAGGAAGAAATGTGTATTCTTTGGCTCAAAAACCTTGTAAGGTTAACTAGTAAGGCTTAGTTATTTATGAGTAATAGTTAAAAATTTTTTATGCATTTTGACTTTTATTAACGGTTTAAGATAAACCTTATAGAAACTTTTAAATATAAATGTATGTTTTTAATTAATTTTTTAATAAAACATTTTTAAAAAAATAATGTGAAGTTTCGTAATGCAAGTGCAATCCTATTTTTAAAGTACCTTTTTAATAAAAAGAATGAAATAAAAATATTTAAAAAAAAGCGACTTCAGTTGGAGATTGTTTAAAAAAGTAAAAAATAAATTTATTCTTTGAACACTATCACCAGTAAATTTTGAATTTGGCGCAGAAACGGCAGTAAATTGTTGTTAACCATAGTTTACCAACATTTTTTAGAAAGACCATTTAACATTAAAAAAAGAACGTTTGTACCACTACCCACTACACTAATGTATCTATACAATGTATGCGAATGTTATTGAAGAACCTGGATCCAGTGAAGTATGTATTTTCAACTGAATTGTAGTTACGCATGATTCTATCAATTATTTCCGCGCCGACTTCAAAATTTAGGTTTGGAAGTAGTGTCAATGATGTTTAAAGAATTTTTTTTTCTTTCGAGCAATTAACAACTGAAGTTGGTTCATTTCTTTTTTTTTTTTTTTTTGGAAAAACAATTATTTATTTAACTTATATAATAGCAAATTATACTCTGACTGTACTGGTATAAATAATCTGTAGCATAAGGTTTTAAAAATAAGAATGGTATTTAATTAATTAGTTGAAAGAAAGGGGGACTCAAATGATTACTAAATCCATGATGCAACGACACGATTAATTATGGGGTTTTTTATACATGTTTTCATTAAAAACTATAGTTATCAATATGTATCATTTCATTATTGATACGAAAAATTGAATCAATATAATATACTACCATTTTGAAAAAGACCTTGAAAACATGGATTGCATTTGTTTCTAAAGTTTCAAAAGTGCTATGCTTGCTATGATTGTTAAACTTATTAACTATCGCCTTTATACTATTACTATAAAATAATATTTTTATTGATATTATTAACATTAATATTATCACCATCACTATTAGCATTATTATTACTATTATTGTTGTTATTATTATTTTTATTATTAGTACTTATTATTAGTATTTTATTATTATTAGTATTGCTTTTATTACTGACATCGATCATAAAGGAGTGCCACCAACACATTAAAGACAGGCCAAGTATAATAAAAGATAAAATACGATCTTTACAAATTTCCTCATTTCATTATTTTAAATTCAGAGATTAAAAATGGCATTTGATGTATATTTAGCCCCTGATACAGAGTTTTCTCTAAAGTAATTGATTCCCTGAATTCTATTAAGAATGCCCTTTTTCCGTCACTGAATTAAGAAAAAAAAACCTCGTTGCTCAGTCTCATTTCTTTTTCTGACTAAAGAAGGGGGGGGGGGACAAATGTAACACATTAAGCTCTCAGAGGAATTCAGAGGGGAAAGAGCGAATGAACAGAAAAAAATATTTAAAAACAAGAGCAATTTAGAACTACGTGCTTTGTTCTGAAATTCCTGAATTTTTGATCTTCGTATGATAATTTTCTTCATTTCTAATTTCTCTAAACTACGATGAAATCATGAATTAAATAACACGGCAAAAGGTAATACTTATGTTTTGCATTTCACTGAAAAAACATTCAAAAACGCATTAAATAATCATTACCGTGTTTTCTGATGCATGTAATTTGTACCGGTGTTTCATCTGAGTCTAAACTTTTGTTTCATTCCAAATTGTAAATGCGCATTTGTAAGCAGATTTCCGAATCCTATTTCCGAAATCTTCGGGTTTCATAAAGGAATCGTTTGTATAACGGGTGAAGTATTGCATTTAAAGGAAAAGGAATGGAGGGGAGTTCTATTATCTTGGACTACTGATATTTATGTATTCATGCATTTTTAACCCTAAATATTCTAAAGCAGTTTGCTGCTCTTTTAATAATTCGTTTTAAGAATTTTTGAGTGCAAATCAAGCTTATGATTGGACTGTTTCGCATTTTACTTCGTTCGGATGCCGTGATACTGGACAGAGTTCAACTTTGCTCAATGAGTAACTGGTATTAAAATATTTCAGAGTGAGTTTGCTACCTTTTTTAATCTTCCATCTTATTTAAACATAAACATTTATTAAATTTTCCTTTATTAAGCTGTTTTTAAAATTGTTTTATTAGTTTTTATGAAAAACTTGAATTCAACTTAAATAAGGCTGAATTCAAGTTCTGAATTAAGTGACATTACAGTTAATGTTATTGACAAATTATTTATCACAATTTGTCAATGTATATGCTGTTGCAGTTATTTTCAGCTTTAAAAAAAATACTTTTTTCCATAAATATAATACCGAGGGTTTTTAAATTTAGAAAATTCTGGTGTTAAAAACCACTTCATCAAATTACCAGAACTTCCGTTCTGACATTAATCATGAAACACTGTATTTGACATTTTATATTCTTTATTGGGTATTCATGAAGCTTTTAGTCGTGTTATTTATACTAACTACTGTTTAGCATACATCTTTATCTAATTATTAAAAAATCGTCCCTGTTCACACTCGAATGTTGATCAGAAGTGAGTTAAAATAAAGAAAAGAACGAAAATAAGAGATGATTAATATTTCCAGAAGGGAAAGCTCTGTACCTCAGAACAAGACCGGCGTAGATCCCGGAATGGCGAATTTCACTTCATTCCTGCATTGTACGTAGAATCTTATCCTCCATCGACCCACGAGAATGTCAGTCTGCAAAACAAATTCCTTCACAACTATTTAGCAGCATTAAATGAGCGCGAGTCCCATCTTTTGCATGCATTCGACAATTGTTTTCGACCTCTGCTGAAAAGTTACTAAAATGGACATACGTTAGTCTGGTTCTGAGGTACAGAACTGCTGGTGATCAATGGGCGCTGCAATCGCAATTTTTTAATCGGTACAATTCACTGTAAAATTTTTCTGTACCGTAAACGCTACATTTTACAGTAATATTTACCATGAAAGCTTCCTGAATTTTTAACAGTGTAAAGTGCTTTCCTACCCCCCCCCCCTTTTTTTTTTTTTTTACTTTGACAGAATCTTTTCCAGAGAATGTAAACTTTGTCTTGATAAAACTTTCCACAACGGGAAAGAAATCCCACACCGGTTTGCAACTTCGTAACCAACAAAAGTTTATGCATTATCCTTTAAAATTACGACTTTTTAATGAAATACATGAAGGACACAGGCGGGACAAGATGCCGGCTTTTTTGCTTAATTGCCCTGATATCTTTAAAACAGGGAAATATTTCGAAACATAATTCGAGGTGGTTAACTGAAACAATAATTAATTTAACTAACTGCTGTAATGAATCAAATCGTAAAAAACAAGAACAAAACCCAACTGTATTGAAATTTCCGCTCTATCTAATCAACACGTTTATTGAATAACATCTGTTTAGAAAAAACGCCACTCATGTAAGCGGCGGTCACTTTACTTATTTCTAAATACAATCTCGCAAAAATTCAGATACATAGAATTTCTTTTGTGATATTATGCGATATTTTAAAAAACATTTTCCTATCAATATTTAAAACACAAATACATTTTGTTTTGTAAAACTGTTTTCGACAGGTTATTTCTCTTTAGTTTTGTTATTTAGATGGCTAAAGTGTAAAGCTATGAACTTACTAGAATATGGTATGCATAAAACTTATATGTAACTTTTTGAACCGCGCTTTGTTTTTCGGTGAACTAAAATTAAAGGCATTATATGCATTGCACATAGTTTGACTCATAGAGAAAACTATGAAGTATAATAAATTTACTCGCTCAACGCTAAGCACAGGTCTTGGGTATTAGGGGCTGTTTAGTTCAAAGCTTCGTTTGATATTTATTCATTTCTTCTAATTTGAATGGCGTAAAATTGTAAATAAAGTAACAAAGCTATAGAGAAGGTTGCTTATGTGCTCTATTTCAAAGTTGAAAAATATGCTTAAACTGACACTAAATATTCATCAGATTAATTTCAAATGCATACAAATCGCTCTAACATTTTTCGCGCGCGTATGACTTTACGTTTATTTCAGTGTTGAATGCAATTTTAGAAACTAAGTAACAAATCGTATTAGAACAAGTTTCACGTTACCAAAGGAGAATTCTTTTATACATTTTGAATTACGCAAATAATGCATGTTACTGCTATGTATTATTTATAAATTCTTTCAAGATTTGTCAATAGAGGGAGCCTTTACTTTAAAGAGATCAAGATTCATTTATTTTTAGAAATTCCTCTAGTACATAATTTAGAATAAATGAGATTGTATCGAAATACAGTTCCATTAGGAACGAAATTGTCATATTTGAAATTCATGTTATATCGAGTTATGAAACCGAATATATTCTAAAAGTATTTCACTAGTTTATTTTCGGAAAATCTAATATTTTCAGTGAGAGATTTATTACATTTGAAAATGAGATCAGGGAAATCTTTTAATATCACAATCATTTATAAATACTTCAAATGTTTCAAAACCGATTAAAATCGATTCATAAGCCATAAGCATACAATAACTTTTTTTTTGCCTCAATAAGCCACATTCTGAGTTGAAAAGCAGCAGGGAAACTTCCAAATTTTCCCAATTCCTAGAAATAGAGCTAAAGTCAATTTTTACTGTAAACAAAGAGAAAAATCTTGTACACACATTGCAAAAAGCAGGACGTTTAAAACTCTCTAAGGAAATAAATTTATTCTAGCGAAAATTTGCCACATAAAAATGTGAGGGAAAATTTGTTTTAGATAGATTTCTAATCTTTCCTCTCTTTTTTATTAAAAAAATGGTTTTCTTTCTTTCGTGTCGATATACAAGCGAGAAAAACTGCTTTTACCTCAAGAAAATGAGGATAAACTCCTTATATTTGTGGCAAAGTAATTTCTGTTTTTTTGAAGTACATGCGGATGGGCTTGGATAAATATGAGTAATTTATAATATAAAAAAAAATGGAATTGTTAACTAGTCAAGGAATATTTTTGCAACATTAGCCACATAAAGAATTAAACGCTTCTCCTAAAACTAATAATAATGAAATACTATGCAAAAAAAGGTAACTTAGTTAGAAATCACCTTGTGGGAACTACACGGAGACTTCTTCTATTGTGACCCTTATTATCCATTTATCACAAAACTTGCAGTTGAGTCAAGTAATTTGTTGAAAATGTTTCCTTTACTGTGTTTAACTTATGTATGTATTTTCCCAATTGACGTATAAAATAAAATATCTAAATTAACACTTATATTAATAACTAGCGGTACCCGCACGGCTTTGCCCGTGGTATAAAATTAAAAGTTCATTTGTAAAATAATTGATATAGCAGAAAAAATGCTCTAATTTAGTTTTATTCAACTATAATTCCTTCAAAGTGATATAAAGATCTGATATGGACCCCACACGACTTAATTTTACGTGTAAATTTCTTAGTAGATGCCTTAAGTGCTAAAATAGTGCTTGGAGTGAGCAAGATAACAATTCAAACATTTGTATCCCTAGTTTGCTACTAAACACTGCAAAAAACATGTTTTACAATGATTAATCTCCTAAATATCGTCGATTTTAACATCATTCAGTGGATTTTTCGCAAAATATCGCCAACAGCGCCAAATTGAACCTAAATAAAAAAAAAAAAAAATCGCCAATTTGGCGTCAAATACTTAGCGACCAAAAGCTTGGCGATATATCGCCAAGTGGTAGCGCCAATTCATATCACTTTTGTTAACCAATTCATATCACCTTGCATTGAAAACACTGATTTACCCGATAAATGGGGTAAAACACCCCCTTGGAATATTCGAATGCAACCCCAAGGGAGATGGACGAAAATAAACCAAAAGAGAAAATAAGAACAATTTTGTTGATAACAGGAACCAACAGAAATCTTACCAAAGTTTAAAAGAAGAAGAAAGTTTTCTTTCCTAGCTTAAAAAACAAAACAATACATTTTCCGAAATGAAACACTTTAAAAAAACGATGCAATATCGCAATTCATACGATATTTCGTTAATCTGTGCTTTAGGTACCCTTTTCTCGCTAAATGAACGATAGGCGCGTCAAGCGTGGAAACCCTAGCTATTTTGCGTAGTTGACTTTTTGAAAACGCGCCAAGCAGGGTCTCAAAGCATCTTCACCGGGAAAAAGACAGGGTTGCCAGAGAATTGGAACAAAAAAATACTACGCCTCCTCTAAAAAAAATATTACAAATTACTACTGTTTCCAAACTGTCGTGTATATTGGTAATAAGTTATATCAGATTCTAACACGACAAATATTTATTTTGCACAATTACATGAACGACATAACATTGCAATTCTTCCTTTGGAACAGACAATTAAAACAACTGCAAGAACGTAACCATGGCAACCGCGGAATTCACACAGCTTGGTAAAATAGCTCGTTGCCAGGTTCAAGACACAACAGTCCCTCTGTGACTAAATGTAACGTTACAACCCAAGTCTTTTAGGTGCTTTCCGAATTCTGGTTGAGCGTCGCAATGGTACAGTAGTAGGAACTTCTGGGCTGGGCTCCGGTGTAGGAACAGGTAAAGGAATTGGTGAAGGTTCTGGTCCAGGAACTGTATGATCGGACTTTTCTACATCACTTGAATCAGATAAAGGCTCTGGTTCTTCCATACGATCCGGAATTTTAGGAACAGAATACTTAGGTGTTGGTCCAGTTACTTCCAAGGATTGTCCACACTTCCTTAACTGGTCGACATGTCGTTTCCAGATTTCATTTCCAACTTGAACGCTATAGCTCAAAGATCCATCACGGTTTATTAGAGTACCTATCTTCCATTTAGGTGGTCCTGCATAATTCCTAACAGCTACCTTTTCCCCTTCGACAAACTCACGAGTCACTTCTTCTGTCAAACAGTGAGAGCTTTGCTTTTGCATTACGTGTTCTCTTAAATTCGGTTTTAAAATATCGAGCCTAGTACGAATGCATCGCTTCAAAAATAAGAAACTTGGAGTTTCACCTGTTAAGGAGTGTGGGGTTATACGATACTGCATTAAAAATCTTTGAAGTTTCACATTAATATCCCCAGGATCTCCTTGACTAGATTTCAAGGATGCTTTAAAAGCTTGAACTAATTTTTCTGCTTGCCCATTTGTAGCAGGATGATAAGGTGCAGAAGGTATATGCTTAATTCCATTCATTTTCAGGAATTGACGAAATTCATAGCTAATGAAACTTCTACCATTATCACTCACCACAGTCAATGGAAGTCCATAATGGGCAAATAGAACTCTTAAGTGTTCAATTGTTAAGCTCGATGTAATATTCTTCATTAGCATGACCTCTACCCATTTAGAATATGCATCTACAACTACTAAAAACATTTTCCCCATAAACGGACCAGCGAAATCAATATGGATCCTTTGCCACGGACCATTCGGCCATTCCCACGGATGTTGCCTATTTCTTGTTGGTTCATTTCTAGTAGACACACAGGCAGCACAATTTTGGACAAAATTAGTTATGCTTGAATCTATACCCTGCCAATAACAATAGCTTCTTGCGAGGGCTTTCATTTTAACAATTCCTGGATGGCCTACATGAAGCTCTTCCAAGACAACTTTATGGTACTTTTCAGGAATGCAAACTCGATGACCATACATAATACATCCTTGTTGCAAAGAAAATTCAGCTTCTTTGCCTTTCCAGGGTAATGGCAATTCAGTTCCAGTGCGTAAACTTTCATAAAGTGGAAACAGTTTACTATCAGATTTGGTCGCTTTAGCAATTTCACTAGCTGTAATCGGAAGCACTTCAACTTGTGAAATATTAGCTACATCTGCGTCTGTAACATGTGGTACATTCTCGGTTTTCAATGGCAATCTTGACAGAGCATCCGCGTTTCCGTGATCCCTAATGTTTCGGTATCTGATGGTATAACTGAAAGCTTGTAAAAAAAGTGCATAATGAACCATCCTTGTAGCAGAAAGACATGGTAGACTTTTGTTTGGACCAAAAATTGATACAAGTGGCTTATGATCAGTTACCAAGTGGAAATGACGTCCAAAAAGGTACTGATAAAATCTCTTCACTGCCCAAACAATGCTAAGAGCCTCCTTGTCAATTTGAGAATAATTGCGCTCAGTTGCTGTCAGAGATCTTGAAGCAAACATGATTGGCTTCTCCGAACCATCTTCTAAAATATGGCTCAATACAGCTCCAATCCCTACTGGTGACGCGTCCGTTTGCAGTACAATGGGTAACTTTGGATTGTAATGACATAAAACTCTTCCGGATGATATCTCTTGCTTTAAAATCCTAAAGGTGTTCTCGCATTCTGTGGTCCAACGAAATTTCGTTCCTTTCTTAAGTAAATTATTTAGTGGAGCAACGCAAGTGGATAAATTAGGTATGAATTTTCCATAATAATTCACAAGTCCTAGGAAACTCTTTAAATCAGATGCATTCTTCGGAACTGGTGCTTTCAAAATAGCTTCAATTTTTTCTTGAGTTTTGTGCAGTCCGAATTTGTCAATTTTGTGACCACAAAAGTTTACGGAATCTTTGAAAAATTCACTCTTGCTCTTGTTCACTTTAAGGCCATGTTCAGAAAGTCTCTGTAATACTTGCTCTAATCTTGTTAGATGTTCTTGATCGTTACAGCCCGTTACTGTGATATCATCTAAAAATACATGTACTCCTGGTATTCCGGATAACACTTGTTCAATACTACGTTGCCAAACAGCAGGTGCTAAAGCGATTCCATAGTTCATTCGTTTGTACCTAAATAGTCCTTTATGTGTATTTATAGTAAGTAAGTGGCGATCCTTTTCATCAACCATCATCTGTAGATATGCTTCGGTTAAATCTATTTTAGTGAAAGTCTCTCCACCGGCTAAAGTAGCGAAAATATCTTCAATTCTAGGTAATGGATACTGCTCAATATTTAGTCCAGGATTTATTGTCACTTTATAATCTCCACAGATTCGTAACTTGCCGTTTTGCTTTACAACAGGTACAATTGGAGTTGCCCAATCACTATATTTAACAGGTTCAATAATATCTTCAGACACTAGTCTCTCAAGTTCAGCTTCTATCCGTTCTTTCAGAGCAAATGGTACTGGTCGAGGCTTAAAAAATACTGGCTTGAAACCAGGTTTCATCTGTAGACGACAGCTAAAGTTTTCTAATTTCCCTATTCCTGGAGTAAAAATTTGCTCATGTTTCTGTAATAACTCCTGTAAATTATTGCTGCGTAAGTCAGATTTATTAGCACGAACAGTCTTGATTTCTTTCCAGTCAAGAAACTCCTTAACCATTCTCTGCCAAATACTGCACTCACTCTTTCATTTACTAAATAAATCTTTTCGGTGCTACTTTGATTCTTATACCGAACTCTGACTCGAGCTTCTCCAGCGGGTATGATAACAGAGTTGTCAAAATTACGAAGTATCAAATTTGTCGGTTTAATAGCTATCGATGAACACAAATTCTTGAAATCAGTTACGTTCATACACGTGACTGCAGCCCCAGTATCTAATTCAAGGTCGCACTTTTGATTCTCTATAAAAATTCTCAATAAAATCCTATCTCTTGCGCGAGCTTTAGATTTAACATTAAGAACAGGGACACTGTCAGAACAAGACTCAATTTGTTTCACAGGTTCAGTTCGATTTTTCTTTGAACGGCAAACTTTCGCCAAATGTCCTTTCTTTTGACAATGTCGGCATTCTGTATCTTTGTGTTTACATTCATAAGCTAAATGTGATGCGCTGTCACATCTATAACATTTGCGAGATAATTTTCCTGCTTTCCTTTGAAATTCCGGTTTTTTAAATTTATTCGGAACAATCTTTGAAACTTTATCTTCGGAAGTATACAGTTTATTGACATTTTCAGCTTTATTCTGAATTTCATACACATCACGTTGAGCTGATTCCATTGCAAAAGCAATTTTCTTTGCCTTGGCGTAAGTTAAGTTATCTTGCGCCAACAGATTTTTCTGAATATTTTCGTTTCGTATACCCATGACTAGTTTATCTCTAAGCATGGTATTTAAATTGTCGCCAAAATTACAGTTTATCGACAGTTTTTGTAATTCAGCACAATACATAGAAATATTCTCACTTTGTAACTGATTACGTTTGTAAAATCTGAAACGTTCTGTCATCTCCGACGGCTTTGGATTCAAATGTTCAGTTAATAATTTTACAATGTCATCGTATTCCAAATCAGAAGGAACTTTGGGCGTAGCCAAATTCTTCAGTAACTTGTAAGTAGCGGCTCCCATGTAATTCAAAATGGCTGGTACCTTCTTAGTCTCTTCTATCTCATTCACTAAGAAGTAAGATTCAAGTCGTTCCACGTAACTTGGCCAATCTTCCATCGCAATATCAAAAGATTCAAAATTAATGTTTGAAGATCCCATCCTATCGTCGCCAACTTCTTGTCGTGTATATTGGTAATAAGTTATATCAGATTCTAACACGACAAATATTTATTTTGCACAATTACATGAACGACATAACATTGCAATTCTTCCTTTGGAACAGACAATTAAAACAACTGCAAGAACGTTTTATTAAGTCTTTAATTAAGTATTTTTTATTAAGTCAATCTTTTAATTAAGTCATTAGTATATTGGAAACAGGGTTGCCAGAAAAATACTACGCTCCTTATTTGGGCCGAAATAATACTACGTCTGGCCGTAGCCTACGAAGATTGACGCTGGCAACCCTGGAAAAAGAACGAAACAAAAATAAGTATGAACACGTAACCATAGTAACAACATGAAAAGTTGATTTCCGTTGATGAAATAATTCATTTTATCTCTCTTTTCAAACAAATTTTATTCTAGAGCTCAACCATTTTAGAATCGTTTGGCTTGCTTTGCTGAAGGTAAGACTTGAATTTCGGGATTCTAAAAACAATTATTACAGCTCTTCTGATGATCGTAGCAACTTCGAAAAAACTTCATTTTATGCAGAAAATTTTAAGCTTTCGAATGACATAAGACTTGAAAATGTGTATGAAATATTTCTTCCCTATTTTATCGAATTTCCGCTAAGAATTCGAATAGAAAAAGAACGAAATGGAATTTTTGAAAAATCGCTTCGAGGTGCAAAACTACATGCTACAAACTAATTTTGTGCCAAGTGGCATGAAAATCGACCGAGCGGTTTTGGCGCTACGCGCGTAACAGACAGACAGAAGGAAGGAAGGAAGGAAAGAAGGACAGACAGATCCACCTTCAGCTTTATTATTAGTAGAGATGACATAAACATTTCTTTAATTATATCAATTATTTTTTATGCTTTTTAAATTTTTTTAAATTTTTTTAAAACTTCAATAGTTTAAAGGAAAAAGGTGTGGTACTCCCATTAATCATTTGTAGGAATTAATAAACTGAAGTCACTAAGGTTTGAGAATAAATACTAAGTTTAGGGTCATTGTCGTAGATATTATAGGATCATTGTAGTGGGTGTGTAGAGTCAAAGAAGGAGAATTTTCATAGGTCACCTACAACGGATTTTTTTAAAAAAGAAATAAAGGGGGGGGGGGATGACCGACTTGGATCTGTATTTAGGAACGTAAGCAACAAGTGTAGTGCAAATTACAGTAGAGCCCGCTAAATGGAATAGCCATTTTGTCCGGGAAAAATATTTTTCTAAGCGGGATATTCCATTATCCGGGAACAAAATAATGCATTACAATGGTTTGGTACATTGAAAATTAGAGATGGAACGAAGCGGCATTTGGCCGAAGCGCCGAATACCGAAGTTTCGGCCAACTAATAGCCGAAGCTTCGGCCGAAGCTTCGGCTGGCGCACATATTGAAGTTTTTGGATTAAATGCATAATAAATGCGCAGAGTTTTACACTTTTCTCCATATGTTTTAATATTCTTAGCGTTACACAATATTTTCAGCTTACTGTGGCATTCTTAAATTGATTTCATTAATTAAAGTTTATTTTTATTTTGGTTGTTTTTATTTTAATGTTCTTAGTATTACACAACATTTTTAGCTTTCTGGGTCATTCTTAAATTAATTTCACTAATTAAAAGTTTTCTTGTTTTGTTTTGCTTTGTACTGCTAGTACAAGAAAAGACGACATTACTATTTTTGTATTGCAAATTAGTAGTAGGAAGCTCTACTTGGAACATGAAAAGCTCAGTCTGCAATTCAGTTGATGTTTTATAATAAAAAAACTGATATGATCATGTATTATACCATAGAACTACCCAATCTACTACTATTTACGCTGTGTTATATATTTATCTTAATATTCTTAATGCAAAATGCTTCAGTTTTTGGTGAATTCGAAAAAATAGTAGGGTAAAAGCACCAGTAGTCGGCTATTTAAGAGATCTTTTGTTGATCTTGGCTAACCTAGAACTTTCAGCTATCAATACAGTAACAAAAACAAGGTAAAACTTTACAAGGATGAACATTTCTGATAGTGAATCATCTACTTGTTTCAGATATTAAAAAAAAAAAAAAAATATGTTAAAATCCAAGCTGTTGTCAACACTAATAAATGTTCCAAGAGTCGGCCACAGAATCATCTTACCTGAAAAATAAGCAGAGTCGCAATCTTGGATGACGGGCACACCATTCAAAATGAAATGACTCATTACTAATTCAAGAAAAAGTACCCGAAACTTAACTGCCACTGATTGATGATTGAGGATAAGTACATGAATGTGTGAATGCGTCACATCTGATTTTGAATTAAAAATGTACTACTATTTATGAGGAGTTTTATGTCATTGTGGCCGACTACTGGAGTACTTACCCTATCATGCATTCTTTTTTACTTGTCTTTCATTCGCTGCATAAATTTCAGGCCGAAGCGGCCGAATCATAACTCATGCTTCGGCCAGACCGAAGCTTCGGCAATTTGGGCAAATTGGCCGAAGCTTCGGCCCGGCCGAAGCTTCGTTCCATCTCTATTGAAAATGTATTATATTGAGAGGGAAATTCTTTTAACCAATATTCCAATAAGCGGGATCAAAAGTATCATATTAAAAAAAAAAATGAATAACATTTAAATTACACTATATTTTAAATATTATCTAAAGATGAGCCAGCCACCTTGTCTAGTGGTCAGAGGGGATGTCCTGGCTTCGAATCCCGGCTCGGGCATGGAAGTACTTTCTCTCTCCTGTCCCTGTCCTTTCATTATGTGAATGTCTTGTTGTGTTATAAATAATGCCTACCCTATAAACGGGCTCTTGTTAACGGCATGTGTACTGTGGAAGTTAGACTTCTTACCAAATTTCGGTACAGTTGGAAAAGGGAAGCAGCGCACCCCAAATTGCCAGCCTGGCTGGCATAAGACAACAACATCAACAACAAAGTTATTTGAAGATCATTAAATCAGGAGGAGTTGTCTCAATATTATTACTGAAAAAAACGAGTGATTTTTTTTTTTCTTTTTCAGTGATTTTTAAAAATTATTTTTATTGTTATTATTAGTTGCTATGAGAAAGGTAATTATGCAATGATTCGTTTCGAGAATTTTATGATGTTTTTTTGTATAGACGAATCTTCCGCACAGAATGCGGAACTATATAAAACAGATTTTCTTTTGAAGAATCTCTCACACAAAGTACATTTTCTTTTATTGATTGAGTAAAAAAATACAAAATTTTAATATTAGCATATTGCTCCAGCCATAAAATTCAATACCGTTGCCAAACAGTAACAATATTTTTCATTAAGGAAACAGCATTTCCAGATAGGCCGCCTCTATGGCAAATCAAAACAGTCAAACAACAAATTAAGTTTTTCCAAATTGAAATTTCTCATGGGGAAGAAATACGAGTCAAGAGTTTTCCGTTTAATAAGCTTCCTGTGTTTGCGATAGGAGGGAAAAAATCCAAATTCGATTTTTCTCATCTCTTATTTATTTTCTTCCTTATACTCAACCGTTATCTAGAGCACTAAACTAAAAAGACAAAGCTCGAAAAGTTCTTAGACAACGAATATTTATCTCTCCGCCTCACGATCGTATTTTTTCCACGTCTGCTGAAAAGTTTGAATTCATGGGTAAGCAACATAATCTTATTAGTTAGAGGTTTTTTATTTTTTTTTGAAAGGAAGTAATATAAGTGTGTAGTAATGAGTGAGCTACTAATTCAAATGTTCTCAACCTTTTTTAGTATACGTACTCCTTTTTTGTGTGTGCTTATCCACCCCTCAAATAAACTAACCCATTAACGCCTCATGTCCCTTTTTAGGGACGGTACAAAAAGTGTCTGAATTTACCAAAAATGAACATTTCAACCAAATAATAGTGTTCAATTGTTACTTTGGTATTGTTTCAATTCATTATTAACAAATTACAGCACATAATCATTGTAAAGTGTGTTCTGTAGCCGTATAACCAGTATACAAAATAAGTTTGGAACAAAAATGTCACGCATTAATGGGTAAATTTGAAAAGTTAAAGGCCTGTCTTGCTGGCCCCCTTGTCTATGGTTTAGAGAAGTCTGACTGCGGATGAAAAAGTTCCAGGTTTGTATGTAGGATCGGGCATAGGTGTAATTTCTCTCTTGTCCTTGGCCTTGCTTCGTGTGATTGTGTTGAATGGATGCCTGTACCCTGTAAACGGGTCCTTATGGCACGTGAGTTTTCCCGGAAATTGGACTTCACACCGAATTACGTTACAGTTAGAGTCCTGCTCCACATCAGCAAAAAACGCGACTGAAACTGAAGGCAGAAACCGAAAATTCGGGTACTTTCCATAGGAACGTTATTTAATCCATTTTACGTTTTTGCTTTATTTTCTGCTTTACTTCAATGTGGAGCTTGGCCCTTAGAAAAGTGAAGCAGCACTCCCCAAATTACCATTCTTAACAAAACAACAACAGCAATAACATATTTTCTAGCAAATCTGGAAAAGCTCCTTGAATTTAAATACCTGAAGGGATTCTATCGGCAGTGGATCCCTTGAAGACATCGTCTTTAGTGAAGCAGAAATAATGTAATACATGGTCAGGGGAGGCAGTGTCGGCCGTATACCAGTGAGAAGCAGCGATGGCCTGTTAGGTAAAGCACCAAATTAGTAACCAGAGGGTTCCAGGTTCGATCAAATATATTCTTGGGGTAAAAGTCCTCAAAGTTGTCATTCCAAATCGATGGCTCTGTGGGTACTTGACCAGGGATTTCTCGTTTCCTGAACTGGATTAAAAAAAATGAACTCTCATCAACGGCCCATCTAACTTATTTAACCTATAGTGGTAAGTTGGAGCCTAAGGTGTGGGTGGAGGGGCACAAGAGGGGGGGGGGGGGGGGGTGCCACTTGGGGAAGATTTTGTAACCCTGTTGAAAAGTAAGGGTTTTGCCACTTTCAATTTTTTTAAGGTCATGTTATTACCAAGATTTTATGAATTGGACATAAAATTGTCTCATGAAACAGTGGGAAAGATGTACGTGTTTTTGAATCTATGCTTTTTACAGGACGTTGGGGGTTACTGTAAACTCATTAAAAGTCATAGTTGAATTTTAACATATTGAATTCAGAGTATGGTTTTCGCTTCATGGATGTCTATAGGTGTGTATTGGGGTGTAGGCTTGTGTGTATGTGTCTTCGGTCAATCTGAAAAATGAACCACAACGTCGGCTACGGTCGAATAAGATCAAATAGTAATCGTTGTTTGCTCAAAAGAAAAAAAAAAGAGCTTTCTACCGCTATCTACCGCTACAAGATAATGTAGTTAATCCACAATGATAACATAATGAGCTTTTCACAATGTAGTAAACATAAAAGATTGAAACTTTTTTTTTAATTTAAAACTTAGCAATTCACACAAGCACAACTTAAAAAAAAGGGATGATAACAAACAATGGACTGTAAACACAAAACTTTTCCCAAAACAAATATTTATTTTGCCAACTGGCGGTTCCCTAAAATGTTACCATGAATAATGAAGACAGTTTTAATGAAGTTTAGCACGAAAATTTTCGGTGTAATCAAGTGGTTGCCGCTGCTTGGCTGTCGAACTTCGAAAACACGCTGTTTTTCACAAGAAATAAAATGTTCTGCTTTTTTTATACTTATGTTTCTAAATAATATTGAATGTTCAAATCATTGTTTTTCAGAGGGGAACAAAGAAATTCGCGAGAAAATTAGAATTTGAGATTCAGGTTTTTCGGAACAAAAATAGTCAAAGGATTTTAATCTGTGCATTGATTTATCTTCTAATTTTTTTTTTTTTTTTAATTTTGAAAGTATATTGCTAATTTTGGCTCGGAAGTTTCATGGATGACAGTACTTTTTTTTTTACTTAACGAGAAGCTATGCTCTTGCTATGCACAAAAAAATCATCTAAAAGGTAAAAAATGTGTTGGAAAATCAGGTCCATGGATAAAAAATCCGAAAATTTACTTAAAATGTACGATGAACCAAATTCTAGAGTATCCAAAATCCATTTCTTTAACATTAAAATTTCTAATGGGGTAGATTTTTATCTCTAATGCACTCTCATACACAAAGTGAGAACGCTCTCACAATGGTATGCATATTGAACAGAAAAAAAGCATTCTGCTTGGACTTTACATCTGTGTGCGCCAGATAGTGTGTCATTATAGTTAGTGAAGTCATGGCTAAATTTTTATAAGTTGCTATGGCATTAATAGTAATGAAGTACCATTACGTTTTATCATGAAGTGTAGTCACAATTACATTTTTGAAATTCCAGATACAGAATATTTTAAGAAAGGATATATAATAATTGCAGAAATACATTTGAAAAAAAAAATCGGTTACTTACGTTAACCCATTAATGCCTAGCGTCCCTTTTTAGGGACGGGCCAAAAAATGGGTCTGAATTTCCCAAAAAATGAACATTTCAACCAAATAATCGTGTACAATTAGTACCTTGATATTGTTTCAATTTGTTATTAACAAAATGCATCACATATAACCGTTGTAAAGTGTGTTCTGTAGCAGTTTTAATATGATCTTTATCAAGAATGACATCGTTCACAATCTCAAGAACAAAAAGCTAAGTTTTTAAAATTGTTTCCAGCTTCCCAGTTTAAATTAGTTGCTGCTTTTATGTCTTCTTATGAAATGTCTTCTTAAATATTATATCATAGGTAGAAAAAAAATATGGTAAAAAAAGTATGTACCCTTTGGGGTCCATCGTAACTTTTTAGGGACGATTTTTTTCCTTAATAAAAAATAATTTTTGACATGATATTTTTTTAATTGTTTTTCCTGTCTATTAAACACTATTTGTAAGCAGTATACAAAATATCTTTGGAAAAAAAAAATGTCAGGCATTAATGGGTTAAAGTATTACATATTTCAGATTAATTCAAAGAAAGTTTGCGGTTTGCATCTAATAAATGTTTGCGTTCTTTACTTGTGAGTGGCTGTTAACATATTTCATTAACAAAACAAAAAATACGTATATTGGTTCATCACCCTTGTAAACCTCCATTGCCTGACCTAAAACTCAGAATGTTCAAAGATTACGTATAGCGACATAGGTCAATTAGCATATTAAGATCTATTTCATCAACAAATATAATGAACTCAATCCTAATACATTATTCAACAAGTGCGTTATTTTTTCATGAGCTGCCAGGTAAATTCTTGTTATCTAGATAAGAAATATTTCAAAACGTAAAAAATGCATATTTTGGCTGAATTTTTTTAGAAATATTTTTTGCAGATTTTTAACACCTTTAAATTGGACTCACTCCCAAAAGTATTGATTTATCTGAAAATTTCGAATGAGGTTTATGCATTATTCATGAACCTGCTGTTCGGCTTGATCAGAGTTGGCAGGTTTCATTTAGTTTATTCTTCAAAACATGGATCGTTTAGCAAATTATTATTTTTTTTTTGAAGATAGTTGTACCATTAAAGTTGGATGTCTTTAATTTTAACCCATTTATACCCAGTAGCCTAAAAACGAGACGCTTCTTAGTTACTGCATACAAAAACCTGTAATGAGTATATCATTTTACTCTAAAGCTGTTTTTCACAAGTTAAATAGTCCTTCTTCTTGAGAAAATCAGATAGGACCGCTAGTTGGACATCAGAGTTTATTTATTGACAGCTATTTTCAGACAAATCAGTCAAGCAACGATCCTGCATGGGTAGTCACACAAAGAAAGTTTTTTTTTTTGCGAACTTATTTTTCATAAAATTAAACTATTTTGAAATTATTTGCTTGTGATCACAGATGTTTTCTGTAATGTTACTTTGCAAAAGTAAAGTTTAGTAAAGTTGTATTTTGCTCACATATGTGCTAAATATCCCGTAAACAGGACGTTAAATAACTTAATAAATGTGGCAAAGGCGAACTATTTCAAGCTTAAAATGTATGTAAACCATTCCAAGTTAGAGTTTTAAGCAGATAAAATTGAAAAAAATTGCTAAAAAACTTGGGCATAAATGGGTTAATTTTGAATTTTTGATTTTCTTCTATTTCTAATCTAGATAGTATAAAGTACATTAAGGGTTATAGGTTACAGTTCTACTAAAAATAAATTAAAAGAGCATATTTATGTAAGTTTTTTCTTTTATTCTATTGCTCTTTTTACATTCTCTAACAGGGCCGTCATTTCAAGTTTTTCCAGGGGAGGGGGAGGCGCAAGGTTGCAAACAAAATGCATTTTCATCGGAAAACAACAAAAACCAGCCCCCTATATCTAAATACATTGATTTCTCAAAGTCGGGGGGGGGGGGGGGGCGGGGAATAGACTCCGCCCCTAATTCCATAAATGACGGGCCAGGACTCTAAACTCTTAATATTTGTAAAGCTATTACTTTAATAAAATAAATTTGTGCTGTTGGAAACTAATTTAAAAAGTATTTTGAAAATTATGTTTTTAATAGAATACATATATATTTTTAAGAACATAAAAATATAACTACAATGAGTACGTTTGCCCCTAAATGCGGCGAAATAAGTGAAGAAGTACTATAGTTCCCGTTGTAAGCATTTCTGAAAAATAAATAAACAAATAAGTAAATAAACAAATAATTAAATAAAATAAACAGTTCGTAATCAATCTGATATATTTTACAGCTTTCCTCTTTACAATGATTACGACCAACTAATCAAAATTAACTGCATAATTACGAAAAATACCTGCTTTTTATTCTTATTTCGTAGAAATATATGTGGGCAATTCCACGATAAGGTCAACCAGATGGTCAAATTTTCAAAATTAATATTTCTTAACAAACAAGGTATCATTTTAAAGGTAAAAAGTTGTATATTTTGAAATTCATGTCTAAATTTTGATAACTTAAGTTTTAACTAAGTTACAAGAGGTCAAACTAAGGTCAACATCTAGAGCGTTTTCAAACTACATTTGACGACTCTCAAAGAAGCTCTGTTTTTTCCAAAATATACATACTAAAATTATGAATTAAGACGAATAACTATTTACATATTCAATGTACAACAGGTGATGTTGCAAAAATGTGTGAGAATATAATTCATTTTGATTTGTGACAGAATTCTCATGGGGCACTTTAAGTGTTTTACGTCCGACACCAAAATGTACGATTAATTATGCTGGGCCAATAATTTTAAAGCTACATACATCTAACTTTGTATACAAAGTAAGATCTTTGGTCTCATTGATGTAACCTATTAACATTTTGTGACAAGTAAATATTTTCAATTAAAATCTAGGTGTCGGACGTAAATAATTTTTTTACGTCCGACACCGTTTACGTCCGACACTGTTACATTCCTTATATATCACTTGTTTACAACTGTGATTCTCCATATTTTGCTTTTAATTACAAAGTTAAAGTGAAGCATGATTAAAAAA
>JAXGGA010018957.1:0-21045 GCA_038373865.1 Uloborus plumipes | reverse complement strand
TGGTTGAAGTAATGAGTGCTTGATGGCCTGATGGTGTCGGAATTTCGATAGGGTTACATCTCTGGTTGGAAGAATGCCACAAGTGAAATGCCAGAAGAAGACAGTAGAAATTACTCACGCAGTCAGCATTTTTTTTTCTTAATCGTAAATATGTTTCATGACACGATGCAAATTTAACTGCACCATAAAAGATAAATCTTTCCACTAATTGCTTGATTTGAGAACAATATCGTCTTAAAGCACAAATAAGCAAATTACGTTCTTTTTCAGATTTTTGTCAGAATATCTTATAATATCAGCAGTTCTAAACGGTGACACAGTAATATTTATGATGGCAATTACTTGTTCATAATTTGAGGACAATAATAATTGGATTAAATGTTACTAATAATCATCCAGATAGAATTAGTGATGACTGATGAGATACATTTTAATATCGTGGAGCAATGGTCACTATGATGATGGCTAATTCTGCTAAGGCGGCAAAATATTTGACATTGCCAAAAATTAGTCATTATATCAGGTTTTGATGCCATCGTTACCAACACAACACTGGATGTCAACACGCGAAGCAGTCAAATACATATGGCTGTGACGAAATAAAATTTAAAAATAACTTAATACAATGTATTATTATACTATGTATTAAGGTTGCGTCGATGTATTTAAATTTTGGCATCTAGAATGCGTATAAAATTCAGTTGTTTGATAAAGTAATTTTTTTTGTACTATCATTAACCCTTCACTGCACGGTGTGCCAGATCTGGCACAAACCAAATAAACCCTCATATATTCCTATGATTTTTAAATGC
Organism: Uloborus plumipes; assembly: GCA_038373865.1. Lineage (NCBI taxonomy): Eukaryota > Metazoa > Arthropoda > Arachnida > Araneae > Uloboridae > Uloborus > Uloborus plumipes. Next base: position 20,233 of record JAXGGA010018957.1, on the reverse strand, counting down.
AGTTAAACTGAGCTTTGTGCCCCTTCTGGAACATTGCTATAACAGTTTAGTGTGATTTTTATGCACTAGTTAGTTGTACTAGTCTAGGTATTACAGTTCTTGCTTTTGAAAGAAAGAGTGTGTGCATTTCCGTTAGAAGTGTGCTTAGTCATTATTTCCTTTGTTCTAAAAATGTTTAAATACACTTAGTGGAAAGTTTGTTTATACCACTTATGGCACAAAACACATTGTAGATTATTACAGATATCGGTATACAAAGCATATGCTATGTGCTTTGTGCCATATATAGAACAAACGATTAAAACATCATTTTTGGTGCACATTTTTGAGATTAATTTTTTTCTTCATTTTTCCTGAACTCAGGGCTATTTAAAAGGTAACAAATGATTTTTTTCATGAAAATACAAAAAATCGTGCAGTGAAGGGTTAAATATTACATTTCATAATATAACATTGAAAAGAGTATCAACAATTTATTCTGCTAAATTTGGCACACAGGTCTAGAAATCTGGAAATAAAAATTTAACATTCAGTTGCAAATTAGGCCAATATTATAATTGCTGTTTTTTTTCCTGACAACATTATAGGAACATATTCGAGAACAAATGCGTTGAAAATCGTTATGAAGATTTCCAAGTTAGAATATGAGGATACTTCCAGGGATTCGATGGTTAATTCAATACTACGAATAAAAAAAAGTATTACATTGTAACGCACAGATTTTACCCCGAGAAATCGCAAATGTTTTCTTATTCATATTTGACAACATTCCAAGGAGAAATTCAAATTGTAATGCAACGCAACACCGCAATTTCTCTTTTTATTTAGAGAAAAATGAACAAGAAGTTCTGTCAAGAACTAAACGAGCCTACTTTCCCGTACATCGACATCGGCATTCTAGCATCTGATCATTATTCTCTTGATTATCTAAGACTAAAAATTATGTCAAACATACCTTTTTAGCACTTGAAGCTGATTTCTAAAAGCAAAATATACCCCTCTCATCAGATGAAATAGACACATAAAAAGTAAATTAATGAATAAATAAAGTTTTGTCGCACCTTTTAAAGAATGTAACTGTTACAGTTCTTCCGTAGAAAAATTCCTCAATTGTTTTCAAAAAAAAATTAAAAGTACAAAGTACATCAAAACACATTTTATCAAAAAAAGAAAAAAAAAAAAAAAAAAAAAAAGAAAAAAAAAACTCGTCCGTTGATAAAATGTCTCGAATTTCACTTTTAATCCGTTGCCAGTTGTTGAATATAAATAAAGAATAAAATGCCCTCGTGAATGAAACATTTTTGTTACAAAAAAAATCGTCTGCCAAAAATAATAATAATAATAATAATAAATTCAATAAAACAAATGAATAAATAAACAAAAAATCGTCTGCACAGTCAGTCATTTTTTTTTCGGACTATTTACTCAAAAGTTATTAGGGGTGACAGCTTGCTTGAGCGGTTCAATGTTGAACGAAAAATTGTTCAAATCGGAAATGTAAATACGGGAATGAAGTATCCTTGAAAAGTTCTTTCCAACAAAAAAAAGTTTGTTCAAATCGGACTGTTCATTAAAAAGTTAGTATCGCGTGACCGGTTGTTTGAACGGCTCAAATTTGAACCAAAAATTGTTCAAATCAAAAAATCAAATATGGGAATGAGCTGTACTCGCCGAGATCTTTCCAACAAAAAAAAGTTTGTCCAAATCGGACTGTTCATTCAAAAGTTATTAGGGGGGGACAGACAGACCGACCGACCGACCGACCGACCGACACACAAATTCCCCATCTCAATACCCTACTTTCAAATTTTTAATTTTTCGATATTCATTTTACCTTTTTATTTTTTTCACTTGGCGATATTTTTTTTTGACTTGGCGATATTTTTTAACTTGGCGATATTTTTTGGACTTGGCGATATTTTTTAGATGCATTAAGCTACTTTTAATACTTTTTTCGTCTTTCTTTTATTTTTAACGGGAAAGTAGGCTAAAAACAGGGATCTTTTTTATTGTCTTTCAAAGCACAATTATATATATATATATATGAATGTTCCTTAAATCATCATATACATATCGGATGATCTACTGAAACATGAAACGGAGGAATAAAAGATAAATTATGTAATACATAGCATATAATTAATACCAAACAGAAATAATTGTTACTTTTTGAGGGAAAAATAAAGGTTGCAAATAAAATGAGAGACATTCTTAGAAAACAGCTTTCCAGGGATTTTTTACCCCCCACCCTCAAATTTACTAAAAAAAAAAAGGGCTTTTTCTGGCGATTTATAAAAACCGGGAGATTTGCTCAAAATGTTGGGGAAACTCCAGGGAAAACCAGTAGAGTTGGTAGGTATGCTTTCCAAACCTGCACAGCAAAGCTTTCAACAAGCAATGAAAAAGGAAAGCCGGAGCCAAAGTAATAGAATATTTCCGGTACTTGAATCCGAAACATCCGTTCTCGATGTAGGGTTGTAGGGAGACATTGACGAAAGAGAGAACTACATCATGTCTCCAATTAAGATGGGTAAAAGAGGAAGGATTAAATCATAGCGTTTAGGTTTCGGAACAGCACTTAGTCACTTGTCTCAATCTAAAAGAAATTATTGCTGCATACATTTATAAAAGAATCCACTTTGCCCTTTCTTTTAGCACGGGGAAAAAGATACACCAATTTAACGCACGATCAGGCTTTATTTACATCCAGCAGGAGCGCCCCCCAAATGACCCGATCAAATCACCCCCCTTCTAAAAATTTCACTGCGCTAGACCTCCCCCTAGTAGGCACCCCCTTTTCAATGTGTATGTCATTGGTACAACCGTAGCTGCGAATATTGAAAGATTTAAACTAGAGAATTATGTACAAAATTAGGAAGACAGGATGAATTTAACAAAAATTTGTGCAAAAAAAATTTTAAGAGAAAGTAGAGATTTCTTAAGAGTCGGCTTGCGTCCTAAATAAGGCGATCGGAAATCCGGCTGGATTCGAAAATTGACTTCTGTTTTGAAAGTTAAAAAAAGGTTATTTTTTTAGAGGCACGTTTTTTTAAAAGTAATACTAAATTATTCTTGAATCAAGTAAAAATTTAGAAAGTTTAGAGAAAAATCTGGAATTTACACAACATTTTTTTGGAATATGAAAGTCTTTAACAGATGTAAAACGAAATTAAAATGTTTCAAAAATGATTAGATGGGCGGAATTTGTCAAACTCGTGTATGCAAAAGTTTTGCTACTGCAATCGCGCTCGTTTTACTATACAAATTTTCCGGAAATACTAATCACTGAAAAACACCATTTTAGGGATTTTCGATACATTGATGAAAATTCGAGAGATATTTACTTCGTTGCAAGTTCGGGAGAAGGCAAAATTTTTTTATGATTCTGCCCGAACGAATCGGAAGAGTAAGGTTGCTATGGCCCAGTACAGGCGCGTTGCGAACTTAAATTTGATGGGGGGGGGGGGGGGTATCCTCAATTTGTCGAATGATAAAATACGGGTGTACAAACATACGTATAGCAAATGAAAAGAGACATTCGGCATTTAAAAATTGCAATACAGTATCCGCCGTATACCGTGATTCGTATAAGAATCACGGTAGTTCTAAACGGTTTTGATTCCAAAAAAAGGCTGGTTCAATATAAAGCTGGTTATCAGGGTGTAAAAAAATCAATGATTTAAAAAAAAAAAATAAAAAAAATCGGATTTTTTTTATTTAAATCAGATTTTTTTGATTTAAATCGGATTTTTTTTATTTAAAAAAAAAAAAAATTAGAAACTTCAGTTATTAATTAATTTTTATTTATGAACAACTTACTTTTAAGTTTTTAAAAATACAAAAACACCTTTGAAGTAAAGCTTTACCAGTAAGAAACCCAGAAAAAAGTGTTAGAAGCCAATCTGAAAATAATCCTGTCTACTACCTAGGATAAAAATCAAATGAGGCAGGCTCAACCCGATCCTCACTTCATTCAGCCCCCCCCCCCTCTTTATTTTGCTTTTGTTTTGTAAAGCTGGAATATGTTCCATTTCAGCCACTAATAAAGACTGCACACCCCCCCCCCCCTCCAGCTGCTAATGCAAGGCATAGAAAATTCATCTTCTGTTTGGTTGTATTTGTTTTTTCTTTTCACTGAAAGTATATCACACATTCTATCATGTCCCTCCCCCCTCAATTCAAATTCACTCTTTGCAACACCTGCCCTGCACCTGCATGTATTTTCTTTATTTCACATATTAGACAACAAATAGCACTATTTGTGCATACATATTATTTGGACTGCAACCTTCCAGCATCTGTGGAGGAAGATGAGTAGCTTTACTTTTCCATTTATTAGATGGAAATCAAAGCTCTAAAAGAAAATGGTGAAAATAATGAAATTGGGATTGTCCAAGAGAATTTTTTAAGGATTAAAATAAAAAGTGATTTAAATCAATGATTTATTTAAAAAAATCAATTGATTTAAATCGCGATTTAAATCACTGATTTAAATCAATTGACACCCTGCTGGATATTGTTCTGTTTTTGACGATTTGATTCATTAAAGTGGCTAATTCAAATAACCGGCGTCCACTGTGTTGCAATTGCGTCTAATAATTTGCCTAATCATCAAACGAAAACTTGACGAATAATAATATTTTTTGAGTGAACCGCAGTGATTTTTCAACGGGAAGCATCTGGTACAGTGATCTTTCTTCCACTGTACTTCTCCAAAATTAAGCAGACATCTGGCACGGTAGGAACACTAGAACATGCAAACGTCCCTTTTGGAGAAGAACAGTTAATGCAGAGAAGAGCGGCAGGGCCTTAGCTGTGCTCACCACCCGAATATGCAAAGTCGACAATAACGAGCAAACTTGCCCCAGAAATTCGTACTCCTTTTATCTGTTGACTGCTGCCGACATCTATGTTACATCTAACACCCCCCCCCCTCCAGGGCCGCGCCGTGCCAATGTGCGAAGCCGTGCGGCGCACGGGGGCGCCAAAGCCTAAAAGGCGCCGAGCTCTCCCGACCAAAAAAATCCAAACAGGAAAAAAAAAAAGAATTTGAACAAAAAATCCAAACAAAAAATTAAATTGAGCTCTTCATTAAAACGAACGCTGGCGATGAAGTTATATAGCTCAATGAGACAAGCAATCCGTCTCGCTACTTACTTATAAAGGAAAAATTATTGCCTTGTTGCAGTGGTCGGAAGTAGCGCGCTACAAGTAGCGAAACTACTGTAGTAACTACATTTTTTAGTAGTTTGTAGTGTAGCGCACTACTTTTTAAAAAAAGTAGTGTAGTGAGTAGCGCGATACAAAAATGTTGTAGTTTGTAGCGATTTCATAAAACTACTTTCTAATGGAGCAAAAAAAAAAAAAACAGAAAAAAAAAAAAAAAAGATTCAATCGCGTCTGACTGGCGCATATCGTACACGATTTCCTTTGCGAAAGCAGTGAGAAAAATGAATCATACAAATTCGAGCTGACCTCAGGCATATCATTTTGACGCCATAAGTTCTATATGTTAGACGGCATTGGTTTCTTTGGCGTCACCATTTTCATATTCCGCCAATATTTGCATTGAATATAGTGTATGGCTGAGGAAGGAAAATTTATGAATGAGCGATAACTGAGTGTTAGTGTTTTATAGCAACCGAGAATGTCATGTAAATGAATGCTTTAGCGCTCAATGCTCAATTGGATTATTGTTCCAATGTCCACCACACATGGCAGCAATTTTAATAGAAGAGGATACAAATTTGAAAGAAGATGACAATATCGAGCTGCCCTGGCCGGCGTATAATAAATACTTCACAGTTATTGAAATGATTTTCGTGCGAACTTTGCACTTTGAACAAAAAACTTTCTGTTTCTAAATCATCCGCATACAATTTAAAACTGCATATTGAAGTAAGTTAAGCATTTTTAGTTATGTTTCACACTTCAGATAACTTATTTATTAATATTTCATAATGAATACTAGTACCGTTTAGTATGTTTTTCATATTTCTTTAGTTTTGCTTCTTTAGTGACGGAGTATTGAAAAATATTAAAATAATAAAAATCAATTATTAAATATTTTTGACATCATTTGACACAATTGGAAAAACCGTTTTCATTTCATTTTATCGGTGGCGTATTAATAGGGATGGTGTTCAGACCGAGACCCAACTCCCCAAGGGCGTAGCCAGGACTCACGTTAGGGGGGTGCAAGCAGTGGCACCCCAATAGGAGGTCACTGTGACCTCCCAAAAAGTTCTTATCCGATACAAATTGGCTGATGAAATTTGAAAACAGTGAGACAGTATTGCAAGGCTGAACTTCATTTTATTTTATTTTTTTTCTTTAATTAATTAATTTATTCATTTTTGTGACGGCTCACGTCTCTTTTGGTAGACATAGATTAGAATGCATTTTTTTAATCATTCATTAAAGTTCTGAGTTTCATTCGGTAAATTAAAAATTTTCTCCTCAAAAACAGGCAAGCTTACTTATAATATTTCACCCTAAAATTTTTATTCTTCGCATACTCAGATTAAAAAAGTTGTTTTCATGCTAAAAGACAAATTTGGGTTTGGTACAAGGATCCGTGTTAGGTAAAGAATGAAGCTGATTTTCTGATGTGGCGCCAGGGACTTAAAACTTATTGGTGGGAGAGGAGGCGAAGGGGGGGGGGGAGACTCTCAATGACCGAATGAAATTCCAAATTTCACCGAATAATAAAATACGAACTTATTTGTCTGCATCAGCATGTTACAATGAAAAGCAGGAAAGGGGACAAAATCGTTTGTCAAAAAAATAAATAAAATGGGAGGTCACTGTGACCTCCCATTGACTCTGATCTAGGGGGTGCAGCTGCACCCCCCTAGCTACGCCCTTGCCAACCCCCTTGAAACTCAAAATTAAATTCCTACAATGAAAATTCAATTTTTTCTCTCATATGTTTTTGAAAAGTAGCGAAGTAGCGACTACTTTTCAAAAGTAGTGTAGCGCGCTACATTAAAAAAAAAGTAGTTGTAGCTGTAGTTAACTACATTTATAAGAAAGTAGTTGTAGTTGTAGTTCGCTACAAAAAATATGTAGTTTTTCCAACCACTGCCTTGTTGTGCCTAAACAAGCTATTCAAAAGCTTAATCTTTTACACTGTAAACACGGGATGTTAATGCATACATCAGCACTTTTCTTCTGAATGAGGCGCCATGTAAGCAATTTCAGCATGTCTATAAGGGTTATAAGCATTAGGGCCATGCTCCACATTGACGTAAAGCAGAAAAATAAAGCAGAAGCGTAAAATTGATTCAATAGTGTTCCTATGGAAAGTACCCGGATTTTCGGTTTCTGCCTTCAGTTTCGGTCGCGTTTTACGCTGATGTGGAGCATGGCCCTAAGAGTCCAAGCTGCTCTTCAATAGGTTTCTTCCTTCCGTTGAATCAAAACTACATAGGATTTTGTCTAGTGCAATTTTTTTTAGTATTTTAACAATTGTTCGTGGTGATTCGACTGCCCCAAGTAGCACACTTCGTTTTTTAAAGGTTGTAAAATGGTTATTAACGTTGTGACAACGGATTAAAAACGTTTATAAAACGTTTAAACGTTTTTTGTGCTACCTGGGGCCCTATGTTATCCTACATAAAAAAATACGTTAAGCTATTTGCATGTTATTTACTTTTGTGTAATATTTACATAATATAGACAACAGTTTAGGTAAACATTTCAGTTTCAAAAAGTAAAAATTTGATCATAATCACGCGATTATCTCCTCTTTGCTTCAAGCACTAGTTTTCTTAATTAAAAAAGACCTTTGGACAATGCATTTGTATTTCATATTAAATTTAGTGCCTTTTTACTAATCCGGATTTTATTGGTTTTCCGGGAAAGATTTCAGTTTCCAATTTTAAGGGGAATATCCTCCACTTAATACTTCAATTCAGAAATATACTCAGTACCCTGTTCTCATATTTTGACAGACAAAAAAGTGTGATTAATTATTTATCAACAGCAAATTCGAGAGATATTTAGAGCTATTTTAACTTTGATATTTAAAATACTTATTTTTCCTAAACACAATGGGTATATTCAAAGAGCTATTGAACTCGAAATAACTTTGAGATATGAAGTAAAAATGTGCAGGGTATTCCAAAATTAAATATTTGTCATACTCCGACTTTTGGCTACACGAAAAACCGGACGTTACGCTCGATAGGAATTTAAGTGAATCTGAAAACTTTTTTGACGAGTAGTAGTTTGGTTTTATAAGCAGTAGTTAAAATTCAGAGTTATTCCTATATTTTTCTAGTTAAAAGTTTAACGATATTTTTAATCACTTGAATTGTTAAATGTTATTAATATTTTATTTTCAATGTCCTCAAGATTTGCACATTTCAGCTTACAAATGTTTCTGTTTATAATTTTTTATTCTATTTCACAATAGAATAGTAGCATCCTTTTCAATGGTGTTAGAGCACTTGACACTAGGTTTCGTAGCTCATGTCGAAAACGTCGTTTCGGTTTTCCCCCCAATTTGCTGAGTTATTTGCAGTGAAAAAGTCGTGTGTGTGTCCTCTCGCACGTGCAGATTTTTTAAAACTTACAATAATAACAATTAGTATTGACTTTTAGCCAGCTTCACACTACTTAAATTTTTTAATTATTTATTTACAGTAAAATAATGAATTCTATTTGGGGCACGGTAATAAAGGAGTGTTATTTGAGATAGAATATTAGTTTGAAATGATTGAGAGTTGACTGCAATTCCCGAAAACCAGGCCCGTCGTTGGAGGGGGAGGGGGGCTTTGAGAAATCAATATATTAACAGTCGGTGCAGTTTTTTTTGTTTACCAATACAAATTGCGCCCTTCGACCCCGCTCCCAGGACAACTTTAAAACAATGAGCCTGTCTATGTGCTAATTTTAGCCCATTTGTTAACTCCCAAAAGAAATAAAAGTAGCTAGACAAATATATATATTTTTATATATTTTAATTTGGAACTTTTTCTATGCTAAAAGAATACACAAATCTAGTTTCACACACCCATTGCATGTTGTCCTTATAAAAAAAAAAAATTAATAAATCCACGTCGAAATTAGACTTCGAAAAAGATCATCAGGCAAAACGATCATGGAAATTACGGTAAAACTGTTTGTAGGACCATTTACTCGTTGATTGCGTTACATTAACGATTTGAACGGACATAAGAGAAATTTCAGTCATGTACTTTTTTTTAATTCAACTATTGAAAAACCTACTATTTTTGTTTTGAGCTTCTAAAATTCAATATTCTTTGTATTCTAATGCTTATAACGAAATAAATGTTTCGGGATATAAAAAAAATCTACTTTTTTCTACATTTGGAAGTACTTTTTCGGGGGGGGGGGACATTAACCGCGAAACTTATTTTTTCCAAATTATATTTTGTCTATAAAATATCATTGCTGGTGTTAACTATCGAACGTTACTGCATAAGGCGCTCAGAAGACCTTTGCACGAGGGCGCCGATCAGTCTTGGCGCGGCCCTGCCCCCCTCCTCGTTTCTTTTCCCGGGCTCCTGGATGCGATCCTGTTTTCCGCAAAAATAGGATGCCCTTGCCTTCGCTCGCTCGATTTTGGGAAATCTCTCAAGGTGGACTTTTATGTCTCTTCAATTGCTTCATTTTGCTTTTGCACATTTTTTTCTTTTTTTAAATATGCATTTTTTTTCTTTTTTCGCCCAAGCACAAGAGCACTCCCTTCCCCTCCACCCCTCAAACAGTGAGATTTGAGTCTTTATAAGTAGTTAATAAATATACATAAAATCAAATATATAGCTAGTTTTCTTTTTTTTTTTTTTTTCACAGCGCGAGAATGCTTCTCGACATTTTTATGAGAAAGAATACATTTTCGCCGAGTGAAATGAACGAAAACTGCCCATTAATAGAGATCAAATTCGTAAAAGCATTAACTTTCTAGGCAGTAAAGAAAAAAGAAAATACGTACTGTACTCAAGTTCAAATTTTCAAAATTTCAGGGAAGTTTTCGAAAAATTTAAGGAGCAATTTAGGATTTAATTAGGCGTCATTATAATCTAACCTATAAGCCCCCCCCCCCTCCCTCGTGATATAAGGTCTCATAAGTGCAAGTGATTCTTTAAGTAACAAAAGTTTCCGAACATGCAAACTTTTCAAACTAAAGCAACAATTTCAAATCAGCCAACTTTACACATAAGTCCTAAAAAGCGTAAAACAAGTATAAAAAAGCATGTCTGATTTTCAAACGAAGTTACTTTTTTAATACTTCACCTGACATATTTATGCGTTATACTCAACTATATGATTAATAAAAAATTGGTCATTTTAATATTTTATTCATCTTTAATTTTTTTTTTCTCATTCTAAACAAAAAAGAATGAAGGTAGTTACAACATGAGATAATTTCGAGCATTAAAACTGTAACAGAAGCTGTTTTCGTAATGTGAACCAACGTGCGGGCTTCTGTTAAAAAACTATAAAAATAAATAAATAAATGTAATGAAATAAAATAAATAAATTAATTAAATAAATAAATAAAAAATAATAAATTGAACATTTTCAAAAATATCTGGGATGATAATGGGTAAATTAATGGTGAAAAATGAAACTGCTCATTTAGTTTTTTCACGAGATAAAACGCAAGTTAATTTCCTGTAAGTGTTTCATTTTTGTCGTAATAGTAGCATTGCAGTGAAGTCCTCCACCAGTTAGCTCTATATTTAACAAATCCATGCTCCTAAATCAACAAGAAATTTTAACAACAATACAACATATGCAACGAACCTGGCTTTAGACAATGAAGTTAAATTGGGTGTTCCCTGTCATAATTTTCGTTCACTATTGCTTTTATGCTGAATTACTCAAAAATTTTGCTGCATCCGACTTTTTTTTTTCCCGACGTTCTTATGGCTCGAGTAAAATCGAACCCTCCCCTCCCCAAGTATGTAAATTGCTTTTTGAACTAAATTTCTCGACTCATTTTTAAAATTTATGTATACATCTATTTATTTATTTATTCTTTTTTAAATTCACAATGGCAAACAAGAAAATGCAAAGGAATCGAACAGTTGAATCCATTTTTCACTAGTTACTCAAATGTTCTCCATATTATTACGGTACTTCTAAAATGTTTTAAATAAATAGATAAAAAGAAATGGACAATATTACTTTGAAAAGGGGCAGGCAGTAAAAAAATCGAGAAAATTTCCTTAATTAGCCACACACACTTAAAAAAAAATGAAATAAAGCTAAAAAGATGTATTTCCAAACACGGAAATCGGTGTTGCCTCATTTCAGGTTACAAAATTTGTATTCTCTATTTCTTATAGAAATTCATTTTTACAACTTCAATTTTGTAACAATATATTTACTAGTTATTTTCAGCAGTGTTAATAATCAACTTTTAAATGGAAATTTTAGATTGCAAGACAGAGCCTTTCCTTGATAGATCTGAAAATGATTTAATTATAAATCTAAATTAAAAAAGTTAAAAAACAAAAAGTTTTAATATTAAATGTATGAGGGTTTTGTCTGCAAATAAATAAACAAAAGAACTTTTCCCCTACAATATGTAATTCGAAAAAAGTGTCCTATCATGGTCGGGGAGTTCCTCCCATTATGTTGTCACCCGCGCGAAGCATTCGCACTTGACAGAATGAATGCAAAAACTCGTGTTTTTAAGTAATTTTTTGAATAACAGAAAAATTGTGAGTTGCTTGATAATATTTTTGTTGATAGCTGTAAAAAAACCCTTTCACTGAGGTCTTACTTTTGAAGTTAATGAAGTATTACTAAAGTTATGGTGAAACCACATCCCCCCTTAAAAAAATTTAGAAATCTCAGAGAAATAACATGTATGATAATGAAAAGTTGGATTAGAATCCTGCTGAATAAAAAAAAAACCTTTTTACACATATTTTGACCAGATTTGAAATCAAACAATTCACAATGACGTTCTACAAACCACGCTAATGCGTCTTAATTTTCGGAAGCTATTTATTAAAGTAATGTGCCATAAGAAAACAGAAAACTTTTTTGACGGGGGGGGGGGGAGATTTTTAGACCGTGGGTCTATTTTCGTCAGTAAACGTCACAACAAGCTTTAAAATGAAGGTTGAATCATGGAATTTGACAAGAAAATAAGGAAGAATGTAAAATATGGTAACAGAAAACATGCTAGAGAAATAATTTTTAAGATTGCTGAAAAAAAATCCGTAAAAACGTGCGCACTTTTTTGTGTCATCGTACAAAGAAACTGCGTTTTAATCCTGCCTATTTTATCTGCTTCTTTTAACCGCGCCATATTTATCTTGTTGTGGAAACTATTTTGAGTGGCATTAACTAACACGCACTACAAAACGCTGGGCATAAATAGAAAAGAAAAGCCGGAAATGCTACGCTTTTAACTTCGCCAAAATACAGTTCCGAAATAACAGCTATGCACGCATTTTCAAGATCACGCAATAATAAGTGCGATGACTAGAATTAACATACTTATTGCGCCAAAGCAAAGAAGTTAGCCATTTCAGTTCTCAGGAATCGTTAGCGATCATTTTTATAACAGAAGTGCTTCTTTTAAGAATTCTTAAGGTATATTTATTTGTACAAATCAATACTTGCTCCATGCTATAAAAGGCAAATATTTGCAAATAAAGAATTAAGCAGGTTTATTTATTATTATTTTTCTTTTTGCTGGAAAAGTGAGTAGCGGCCTGACAGTTGAACTCTTATTTTCCTGAAACTTTCAAAATATGTTTTAGAAAAAGTGAAGCCTCTTTACTTTCGAATCCGACTTGTTTGGGCTAAAAGGTCAAGAATATATGGTGTAAGTTATGTGATAATTTTACGTCTTAATATATATATCATTTTTTTGTCGATATACTGAGTAATTTTGAGGGGAGGAAGGGGGGAGGGGGCAAAGGTCAGTCGAAAATGCTATTTTAGTTGTTCCCATGCCTTGTTTACTCCCCCCCCCGAATATACCCACATTACATCACTCTGAATAAATTTTCAACTGATTAGGCTAAATGATCTCATCTCAATAATTTATGTTCCAAATTAAGAAAGTATCTGCGAGCTAGCAGTACTAATACAATACGTATTACTAAGTTCACTTGAAGCTGAAGTCTAAAAGCGCCATCTCCAAGATTTATTGCCATTTCGAAATTGAGTACGTCATTTTATAACGAATCAGGAAAACGAGACTTATCAAGTGGTTTTCAGAGGCTATGGTAAGAATAAATATCGTGAGTAAAGAAATGGGATGCGCTAATATTCGATCGTCGAATGTAAAAGGAGTTTTCTCACGTTTTTGGAATTTGAATCTAAAGGCTCTCCTTTCCTTCACTTTATTTTTAGACTGCAAACTATTTTGTTCCATTAAAGCTCAACTACTTAACTACTCTCAAGTTGGATCATGACTGTATTTTTTAAAATTCTTTTGACCGTAATGTAACACAGACGAGATATATTAGGAGTCAGGGTTCGCCGAAATATATTTCATAGTATAAATCCGATAATTATTTTGAAAATATCACATCTGAAACGTTCGATATTTATTTTTTGGAATTATGATAGTTGCAATAATTTTTGATCAATCTTATAGATATTGGTCATTTATTATTAAAAATTATAATTATTAAAACAAAAAAAGTATATTTCGAACAATTTATAATACGACAGTTTCTCACAAAATGTATTAATTGATGTGACATTTTTGTTTTATATTTAAAAAATGATCAACACATGTGTACTGTACATAATCAGTTTTATAGAGCACTTGTATTACAATAGTCAAAAAGTGAAATTAGTCATGTTATATTTCATTTTCAAAACACTAAATTATTACGTTTTACAAATGATTGTAATTCCCATTCGTACAAAAATAAAAAATAAAATTTTTTTTAATGAAATACGTGAATGAAAACGAAAGAAACATTAATTTTCAGTCTATAATCATATTAACAGTACAGGAACAAAGCAATAGTACGATTTAAAAATGCATAAATCAAATGCATAAAGAATTTGGTTTGTGTTGATCGGATATAGTATATCAAAATGTCGGACACCTCCGATATTTTGGAAAATATCACGGTACTAGCTGATGTGCCCGGCGTCGCACGGGTTTAAATGCAACATGCCAAATTCAAGAAAATAAATATGACTTTCAACTAAACACAGTAGAATCATATTTCTCCAAGGTATTTTTGTGACCATGCGGTCTGAAAGAGAACATGAAATCAAACTTAAATGCGTTATTTTATCCGTGTGATTTTCCAAAAAATCACTTTCTATTCTCTAACTGTTGCCCAAATCAATCCTCTTTTTATTTAACCTTGTATCGATTATTGGCATAGATGAATATAAAAATCCTAAGAAAGCAATACATTTCATACGTACTCCAGAGAAGCTTTGGTTCAAAATTTTCATCATGATTACTATTAATATTGTTGTTGCGAGGCAACCAAGTTTTGCAACAATGGACTGAAAATTTAATCTTTTAATGGGGAAATGACATGAAATTAACTGTTTTTCATAATAACTTTTTAGAAATAACTATAGCTTATCCTGCTCCCTGTTACTGTAGCTATCTACGGTAAAAAAACGGTTAAAATAAGTCCAGTAGTTTGGAAGATTACCCCGGACATACATACAAAAAGTAGTCATTTATGTATATAGATTATCAAACCCTGTTCAAGGCTTATACATTGGTAGACTTTACGAATCTCAAGCACTTACATCTGTTTTTAATAAAAACACTAATAATCATAAAAATTATCTACTTATTTATTTTTTAGGTAGAGCACGCTTGCGGTGGATAAAAGATGGAGCGCTAAAAATTTCAGCGTTTTTCTCTTCCCTATTAAAGTAATAATAGTAATGACAACATTAGATTAGGGGCTGTTACTCACTGCTTTATAAACATTAGATACTATTTTCGTTAATTTTGTGAATACTTTTCATTTTTTTTCTACGATTTTAGATTTGTTTACAAAGGTAATTATACATATAAATAGCTATTAATATTAATACGAGTATTTACATTCAAATAAATTTGTAAATAAAATTGTAAATAAAGCATAATAAACATTTTTAGTGAGCTCCTGTAGCCAATACTGTAGTCACCGCTTAATTGGGTAAAGGATAAACGAATACCCCGCTTATAAGACGAATAAAATATTTCGGAACCGAATTTTTCCCGTGCCGTAGAAGCAATGTTCAAGATCCCCGTTTAATCGAATTATATTTCTCGGAACCGACAGTATTCATTTAAGCGGGGCCGACAGTACTTTAAAACTTAGTTTTAAATGTTTTAGTTTAAAAAATATATATATAATAAAATAAAGTAAATAAATAACTCGCCGGTCCGGGATTGTTTTTTTTTTATATAGTTTTACCAGTTCACGGGTAAAAAAATATTGAAAAATGCTGCTCTTGAACATTTTGGACTTTTTGCTCATACAAAAATAATTTCTATGAAAAGTGTTCCAATCATATGTTATTACTTTGATGAATTTTAACCTTTTATTGATGTTAGGAAGCAATACGCGGAGGAAAACGAAAGTTACTGATTCCCGTATAAAAGAAAACGGTAGGCTCATCTGCGCGAGGGCTTCACTGCAAGTATAATACTTAAGCACTGAAGCAATATTTACAAGAAAATGTTTATGCTGAGAGACATGGCATACTCTGTTACTCATGATACAACGCTAAAAAGTTACTTATTTAGTTCAAAATGAGATTGAAACACAAATGGGTCAAAGCTGAGATGAACCGATTCAGAAGTAAAATTTTACCGATAAATCTGCGAGTTTTTTTTTTTTTTAAATTTAAATTACTTCAGCTATGCTTTGAACAAGAAACTAGACCATAAATGCATTCGTTAATCATAATAAACCCTTTTTTTAGAACATAAGTTGTTATGTATTAAGAAATAATTACTGTACGGTAATAAATAGTAAATCAATTTCTTTTTTGAAACGTTTATTCATTTATGATTTAAATATCTATCGAATTTATGAGCCTTTAATAAATTCACCTAATAAAATAGGGTGTTAGAGATGGTTATGTGTGTGTCTGTGCCGCCCCCCCCCCCCAAACATTTGAGAAAAGACAGATTTGAAAAAAAAAAAATGGTCCTTATTTTTAGCCTACTTTCCCGTTAAAAGTAAAAGAGACGAAAAAAGCATTAAAATTGGCTTAATGCCTCTAAAAAATGTCGCCAAGTTCAAAAAATATCGCCAAGTAAAAAAAAGTCAAAAAGAAACAAAAAAATGAAATAAATATCGAAAAATTAAAAATTTGAAAGTAGGGTATTGAGATGGGGAATTTGTGTCGGTCGGTCTATCGGTCGGTCGGTCGGTCTGTCTGTCCCCCCCTAATAACTTTTGAATGAACATTCCGATTTGGACAAACTTTTTTTTGTTGGAAAAATCTCGGCGAGTACAGCTCATTCCCATATTTGATTTTTCGATTTGAACAATTTTTGGTTCAACTTTGAACCGTTCAAACAACCTGCCTCGCGATACTAACTTTTTAATGAACAGTCCGATTTGAACAAACTTTTTTTTGTTCGAAAGATCTCGGCAAGGATACTTCATCCCGTTTTTAAATTTCCGATTTGAACAATTTTTCGTTCAACATTGAACCGTTCAAACAAGCTCTCACACCTAATAACTTTTGAATGAACAGTCCGATTTAAACAAACTTTTTTTTGTTCAAAAGATCTCGGCAAGGATGCTTCATTACCGTATTTGAATTTTCAATTTGAACACTTTTTTCGTTCAACATTGAACCGTTCAAACAACCTTTCCCCACCTAAGAACTTTTAAGTGAACCGTCCGAATTGAATAAACTTTTTTTTGTTCGAAAGATCTCGGAGAGGCTCATTCCTATATTTCACTTTTCAATTTGAACCATTTTTCGTTCAATGATGAACCGTTCAGAAAAAATTTTAACATGAGCGCCTACGGAGAAATTTAAATTGAATGTTGATTCTGAACTTCAAGGCGGATTTCCTTCAAACTAACTTTGTAAGAAAATGGTTTTGATAAATAATGTATTGTAAAGTACTTTTCTGAATAATCTTCTGTGAGGACTCTGATTCCGACTCCGACTCCGCAAACATGGCGGAAATGCAGGCTCAGAAAAAATGACTGACTGGGCAGACGATTTTTTGTTTATTTATTTGTTTTGTTTAATTTATTATTATTATTTTTTTTATCAGACGATTTTTTTTTGTTAACAAAAATTTTTCATTCACGAGAGCATTTTATTCCTTATTTATATTTAACAACTGGCAACGGATTAAAAATGAAATTCAAGACATTTTATTAACGAACGAGTTTTTTTTCTTTCTTTGTGGAATTTTTCTACGGAAGAACTATAACAGTTACATTCTTTAAAAGGTGCGACAAAACTTTATTGACTCGTTTATTTACTTTTTACGTGTCTATTTTATCTGATGAGAGGGGTATGTTTTGCTTTCAGATATCAGCTTTAAGTGCTATAAAGATATGTTTGACATAATTTTTAGTGTCAGATAATCAAGAGAATATTGATCAGATGCTACAATGCCGATGTCGATGTACGGGAAAGTAGGCTCGTTTAGTTCTTGACAGAACTTCTTGTTCCGTATTGTATTCATTTGTTAATTAAAATTACAACATAGTTTCAATTTATTTTTTTCTATAATTATTTTTAAAAAGTATGTCAAAACCGAAAAAAAAAAAAGTTCATCACAAATCATTACTATTATAATTAATCGATTGCTGATTATCAACATCAAATTACAAGTAATCTGCTACTTTAACTTATCGGAACACATTCCCAGTTCACAACACTTAAACGGAAGCATATATGAAACAAAAACTTAACGGGAATATTCGCTACCATAACAGCGAGCGGCCATCAACTCGCTAAACGAAGCACACATTTCAATCGTACTCGGAATAAATAAACGCAGGGGAAGCGCATCTAAGTGAAATTTCAATAACAAGGCGAAGGCAAAGTGGCATGACGGCGGATCAACATCCGCTGACAATACGACGGGTGTCAATGGGCGTCACACTCGGGCGGCCGATGCAAAAATGTGCACAAGCATAACAAATGGCCCGCGGGACATTAGTGCCCCGGTGGAAGCTATTTTCAAGGAAAAGCCTGGAAAAGTACCGAGGGGCTAGTATCACCGCGTCTCCGGAGAAATGATAACTGTCATAAAATATTTACGGTGGAGAAATAAGACTACACTGCAAAAAATGAACTGTTGCTTTTACAGTATAATACTGGCAGCCGAGGTTCCTTTTTAAAACTGTAAAATGTACAGTAATAAACTGTAAGACTGCAATTTTATTTCTTACTGTAAAGTTGGCAATTTTAGTTCACTGTAAAATTTAACTGTATTATACTGCAAAAACAACAGTATAATACTGGCAGCAGGGGTTCCAATTTAAAACTGCAAAACATACAGTAATAAACTGTAAAACTAGCAATTTTAGTTTCTTACTGTAAAGTTGGCAATTTTACAGTTTATTGATGCAAAATTTAGCTGTATTATACTGTAAAAACAACAGTATAAAATACTGGCAGTAGAGGTTACAGTTTAGAACTGTAAAATACACCGGTAATAAACTAAAACTAGCAAAGTTTACAGTTTATTACTGTAAAATGGGCAATTTTACAGTTTAGTACTGTAAAATGAGCAATTTTTCCGTTCATTACTGTAAAATCAACATTCATTTTTTGCAGGGTTAATTCCATTTCTCTCTTCGTTTAAAAAGTACTAACAATAACAAAAAATGACTGTTCTTCAAATTAAAGTATCAAAAATCTGGTTCCGAGGTGCACATCGTTGAGAAAAACCACATCTGTATACAAGTTTTGCTGTTTCTAGACCTTACCGTTTTTTGGAAGAGAAGAGTGCCACACACAAACATCTCATTGTATACTATGTGTACAAAAATAGAGATATTTGTAAACATTTTTAGCGTTTACAGGATTTAATTTCGGTTGTAGAAACGACAACATGAAAAGGGGATTCTCAATTGGAAATTATGTTTGGCATGTAAGAAGCTGAAAATCATTCAACTAGTGTTACAGGCTGTCAGTAATGTATATAAAATTCGACTGATGATCACTTTATACCTCCCTAAGAACGGGCATGTCAATGCATACGCAATATATTGTATCCGATCATAAGTTTCGTTATAGCGTGGGAGGGGGATGTTTCAAGCTAGTTTGCTATATGAAGATTATTTGTTTGTCAAAAATGACTAATATTTGTTTTCGTATTATTATCGCTCATGAGTCATAAGCCTCGTCCTATCTGCGTAAAATACATAAAATTGGACACATAGTACGTTTAAAAATTTCAATCGTTGGCGCAGTATAGCCCATAAGGAAGGCTACAAATCCAATTCAATCAAACTTAAATCGCTTATATTTTTCACCACTGACCATTGAAATAAACTTCTTGTTATTTGTTCATTTGGAAATTCTCTTCACTAAGTTATTCGTCCGTAATGCAACGTCACAAATTTTACAAAAAAAATCAAATTATCATAAAGTCCACAGAATAAAGAGCACAGTACGCAATCATATAGATACTCGGAATAAAAATTGTTACCATACTGAGTGAAAAAAAAAAGTAAGAGGGGACTGCTTTTCCAAGAAACAGCCACTCCCAATCGCGTGGTCTCTGCAAAACAGCTGATCGCCCCGCCCCTCCCTCCTTCCGCTCCCGCGTGTGTCACTCAGAACTCTACTCTCAGCCGATTCACGGCAACTGTGACTGAGCGAGGACCGCCCACCAGGATAAAAACACGGGGGCGTCCCGACATAGTGGTATCCAGGAGGACAACCGGGATATTTTTAGCCGTAGGAGACGGAACACATGCCTATTTCCGTGGACGACGGTATTTCCCAAAGAACAACTGATGACATCTAATTTTCAAATCGGGATGGATACTCAGATGAAATTTCAAGATTTGTGAGGTTTAGTGGCGTCATTAGCACTGGCAGAATTTACCTTCTGATGCGGGAGGGAGGGGGCGATGTAAAAATTGTCCCAGCATGCAAATAAAAATACTCCATTAGAATTTCCAATTTACTGTCGGCCCCGTTTAATCGGGTGTCGGATAAACGAATACCCCACTTATAAGAATAAATCATTCTGGAACCGTACCATAGACGCAATGTTAAAGATACCCGCTTAATCGAATAATATTTCTTGGAACCGACAGTA
>JAXGGA010018956.1:0-21048 GCA_038373865.1 Uloborus plumipes | reverse complement strand
AACACATGTATATTTCTACTGGTTAAGAAAATCACGTAAATGATAAGAGAAAAGAACTAAAAATCATATCTCGTATTTCAATTTTAGGAAAGTACTTGAATTTATCTGTCAGTTTTTTTTTTTTTTTTTTTTTTTTTTTGAGCCTGATATCGTTGGTTCCTAGCAGCTCTTCTCATCTGTCGCTGAAGCACCCTATGTATCACAGCACCACTTTCGGAACCTCTACCTAACGTGACAATTTCCTCCAGTTAAAGAAGGAATGTATAATTTCTAACCAAAGTAATGGCTGCTTTCTTGTATGCGGCAAAAGACAGTACACTCTCCCCTCCCCATATTTCATTAAGCTCACGCCATATCATTCAAGCACATATTTATGCAATAAACACATTGGCATGAGTTGCAGAAACTCATGCCAATTCTATAAGTGTGGGGTTTTTTTCGGGGGAAGGGGGACACAAAAGTTCAAATTCAGCACGGGCAGTTTTTGTCACCCCTCCATAGCTGGCACCCGGGGCGGGCCGCCCCCCTCGCCCCCACCTTCCTACGCCACTGCGATTGAGGACTATTAAATAAGAACAGAACTAGATAATTTTAGGTATTGGCTTTTGTTTGAAGGCTGTTCTTGTAAAATTTTCATCCATTGGCTCTTTTTTTACAATGGAGACTCGCGGGAAAAAATCCTGTGCTGTCTTTCGAAAATAACCGATAGAATCCTAAAATCCTATATAGTATAAAATGTTATTCCGTATTCTATGTAACGGGCGCTAAAAGAGCAGATTCTGTACACAAATATTCGAAACTAGTTAGGAATTTTTAAGGAATTTTTTAGCCATACACCCAACTATGAATGAGAAAAACTTTGGGCTTCAATAGAAGTGCATCGTTTGCTCATTTTTAGCCTACTTTCCCGTTAAAAATAAAAGAGACGAAAAAAGCATTAAAATTGGCTTAATGCATCTAAAAAATGTCGCCAAGTCCAAAAAATATCGCCAAGTCCAAAAAATATCGCCAAGTTCAAAAAATATCGCCAAGTAAAAAAAAGTCAAAAAGAAACAAAAAAAATGAAATAAATATCGAAAAATTAAAATTTTGAAAGTAGGGTATTGAGATGGGGAATTTGTGTGTCGGTCGGTCTGTCGGGCTGTCGGTCGGTCTGTCGGTCTGTCTGTCCCCCCCTAATAACTTTTGAATGAACATTCCGATTTGGACAAACTTTTTTTTGTTGGAAAGATCTCGGCGAGTACAGCTCATTCCCATATTTGATTTTTCGATTTGAACAATTTTTGGTTCAACTTTGAGCCGTTCAAACAACCGGTCCCGCGATACTAACTTTTGAATGAACAGTCCGATTTGAACAAACTTTTTTTTGTTCGAAAGGTCTTTTCAAGGATACTTCATTCCCGTATCTACATTTTCGATTTGAACAATTTTTCGTTCAACATTGAACCGTTCAAGCAACCTTTCCCCACCTAATAACTTTTAAGTGAACCGTCCGAATTGAATAAAGTTTTTTTTTGTTCGAAAGATCTTATCAAGAATACTTTATTCCCGTTTTTAAATTTCCGATTTGAACAATTTTTCGTTCAACATTGAACCGTTCAAACAAGCTCTCACCCCTAATAACTTTTGAGTGAACCGTCCGATTTAAACAAACTTTTTTTCGTTCGAAAGATCTCGGCAAGGATACTTCATCCCCGTTTTTAAATTTCCGATTTGAACAATTTTTCGTTCAACATTGAACCGTTCAAACAAGCTCTCACACCTAATAACTTTTGAATGAACAGTCCGATTTAAACAAACTTTTTTTTGTTCAAAAGATCTCAGCAAGGATGCTTCATTACCGTATTTAAATTTTCAGTTTGAACATTTTTTTGTTCAACATTGAACTGTTCAAACAACCTTTCCCCACCTAATAACTTTTAAATGAACCGTCCGAATTGAATAAACTTTTTTTTGTTCGAAATATCTCGGAGAGGCTCATTCCTATATTTCACTTTTCAATTTGAACCATTTTTCGTTCAATGATGAACCGTTCAGAAAACATTTTAACATGAGCGCCTACGGAGAAATTTAAATTGAATGTTGATTCTGAACTTCAAGGCGGATTTCCTTCAAACTAACTTTGTAAGAAAATGGTTTTGATAAATAATGTATTGTAAAGTACTTTTTTGAATAATCTTCTGTGAGGACTCTGATTCCGACTCCGACTCCGCAAACATGGCGGAAATGCAGGCTCAGAAAAAATGACTGACTGGGCAGACGATTTTTTGTTTATTTATTTATTTGTTTTGTTTAATTTATTACTATTTTTTTTTTATCAGACGATTTTTTTCGTTAACAAAAATTTTTCATTCACGAGAGCATTTTATTCCTTATTTATATTTAACAACTGGCAACGGATTAAAAATGAAATTCAAGACATTTTATTAACGAACGAGTTTTTTTTTCTTTCTTTGATAAAATGTGTTTTGAAGTTCTTTGTACTTTTATTTTATTTATTTATTTTTTTTTCTTTTGAAAACGATTGTGGAATTTTTCTACGGAAGAACTATAGCAGTTACATTCTTTTAAAGGTGCGACAAAACTTTATTGACTCGTTTATTTACTTTTTACGTGTCTATTTTATCTGATGAGAGGGGTATATTTTGCTTTCAGAAATCAGCTTTAAGTGCAAAAAGATATGTTTGACATAATTTTTAGTTTTTGATAATCAAGAGAATATTGATCAGATGCTACAATGTCTATGTCGATGTACGGGAAAGTAGGCTCGTTTAGTTCTTGACAAAACTTCTTGTTTAACAATGAAGCTCACCTCTTCTTCTTCATCTATAATTACGGTTATTTTTAGGGAAATTTTATATTTAAATCCTACATAACTGCAAATTCCATTACATTTGAAAAGAAAAGAAGGTCCTAAAACCTTAGAAACTCCTGAGCCCAGTTGCCCAAAGCATACTGTAAAAAATAAAGAAAACAAGTGAAAGGGTTTAAAACCTTAAATTAAATTAGGTTTTAATCAACAATTTGTTCTGGGGCTCCTGCACTCTTTTCTAGGGCCACAGCTAGACGGGAGCTCTGGGGCTCAAACTGGCCCCGAAATAAACTGTACAGCTTAAGTTTTTATTAAAAATAAAATAGCATTAATCTTGGCCCTTTTTTTTCGCAATAGTTAAATTTAAATGTAAATTAAAAGGAGCAAGTTTTCCTTCAGCAGTGTTTCTTTTATGAAGTTTCTCGAAAGGTAATTTAACTCTTGGGTACAAGAAAATAATTGTCAAAGAACTTTTCTGAAACGACATATTGAGCTTATGGTCAAAATATCCGAGAAGAATCTCATATGATTGTTGTTCTAAATCAGTGGTTCTCAACGGGGGCGATACCGCCCCCCGGTGGGCGGTGGGATAATGTTGAGGGGCGGTGAACCTCTTTCGGGCGGCAGGGGGGCGGTGGACATATTTTGGGCGGTAAGGGGCGGTGGGTATATTTTAAAATTTGTTTGAGAGAATATGTTTTGGTCGGGGACGATGGGAAACCCTTTTCCCATAGATCGGTAAAGATAGCTTAAAAAAATTCTATGGTTAAT
This sequence comes from Uloborus plumipes, assembly GCA_038373865.1. Lineage (NCBI taxonomy): Eukaryota > Metazoa > Arthropoda > Arachnida > Araneae > Uloboridae > Uloborus > Uloborus plumipes. The sequence goes on along the minus strand of JAXGGA010018956.1, from coordinate 17,465 downwards.
TCTAGAAAATCAAATAAAGCCAAAATTTGAAAATAGCACTTAAATATCAAAAAGTTTTTGGAGGTGGGTCTCCACTTTCATAGCGTCTAAAATAGCCTTAAAAATGTGTTTTATTGATGTCCATTTAAAAAATTTCTCAAGGAGGAGTCCTAAACACCTCACCCCCCCCCTCCTGCTCCCCAAACTTTTTTGCCAAAAAATAGCTTGAAATTGCGTTTTGAAAACTTCACTTTTAATAAAAAGGGGTAAAGATCCAGAACGACCCACCTCTTTCACTAGCATAACCACACATCGCTTAAAAATTTTGTTTTTAGACATTTCTGTCGAAGAGCTGTGGAAACCGTCATTTTTAAACACAACCTAATGATTTTTTCAAAAATGATTACGGGAGGTAATCTTGAACTACACGCCTACACTTTCCCCAATCGTGACCAAAAAGAGCCCAGAATTGCGTTTTTAGGTAATCGGTTGCTAAAAATTTCAAGAAGAAAGCCACCAGACTTGACTGACTTTTTGTGTTGTAAGAACATTGCTGTAGCAACACTAAAGGTAGTTCACAGTTGCGTTTTTCAGAGTACAATGTCATAAAAATTTCCGGAGAAAACTCCTGAAGCTTTACCATTCCCTCAACCTCAATAGAAATTGTTTAAATTCCGGTTGTGAAAACTTCAATTCCAGCGCACACCGGAAGAATCTTTCACCCCCTAAGATGACTAAACTAGCCTTAAAATAGCTTTCAATTTTGAAAAAAATTCATGAAGTTTTTCTCTTTTGCTATAATTTATAGTGTTACCAAAACTGGCCTAAGATTAGGTCAACTTTAAATGCTTCATAGGGTGAAATCTGAATCTAACTTTTAACACCACGAAACCTAAGATTAAAGGAAGAGCGTTTGTAAGACTCCATTTTCAAAACAAGCGTCGTCTTTACTGTGATGTCTCCAAAGGCATACTATAATTGCGTTATTAGGACTTATAACTTTTAGCAGTTTATTTAAATTTCAAAGTCATAAAATACTCAAAAAGAATTTCTTTCAATTGAACTTATCTTGCAATTTGTAAATTGTACTTATTTAATTCCTCCCCCACCCCCAAATAAAACTTGATTTATAATCTTTAAGGATGACATGTAGTAGGGATGCACCGATAAGCAAATTGGCCGATTACCGATTAATCGGTCTTTGATAATCGGCCGATTAATCGGCTGAGCTGATTAATGATGAGGATGATTGTTTTTAGTGCTACCAATTTTACCATGACTGCTTTTTCTGTCTTATACAATTCCGAGTTTAGAAATAGTAAGTAATGTATTTCCGAGAGAAGATTTTTTTTCTATTTTCTCATTTTCACATAATAATTTCAATATTTTATCAAATTTCTTTGAACCAATTTTCATATTATTTTCAATAATATTACATTAACACATTGTTATTTATGTTAATTGGACATAAAAATTCAAAAAAAGGGGAGGGGAAGTCTGTGGTGAGCACTCCAATTTAGGGGTACTTTTAATTTAAATTTTTTAGTAGTTAGTAGCAATTTGATTCAAGACGTTTATTATTCGTGAAAATTAGAGGTTATTTAAAAGCACTGTATTAAGGAGAAAATTGTCGCCACAAGAAAAATGTTGCAACATTGTCTGTGTATACTTATTCCAAGTAGGAGGATTATTTTACAAAAAGTTTTATATCAACTGTGAGTATTATTATTACTGTTAATAAAAAAATTCACCAGTTTCTTAGTGAAGGTATACTTTGAAGAATAATAATTGAAAAAAATTTTTTGGCCAATTAATCGGCCCAATTTTGCCGATTATTAATAATCGGCAAAGTGGCCGATTATGGCCGATTAATCGGTACTGCCAATTAATCGGTGCATCCCTAACATGTAGTGATAGTTTCAAGTCCTTATCTCGCCTGGAAAAAATTGGAACTCAGGCTTTGTTATTGCCATAAATGAGGGATGCGTATTGCCTTTGTTGCAAGCAAATAAGAACAACACGGTTTTGGGATTGGACTGTTTGGTGGAACTATTTGAACGCAGTGCATTTTTCAAAGTATATTGGCTTAAAAAAAAACGCATTTTTATTTCAAGCCTTTTTGTTCTTATTTACGTTCAAAATGGGTCACTCAGTTAATGAAACTATTCTACGCACTTGGTTGATTCTTTGACACAGCTTTTTGGAGAAAAATATTAACTGCTTTAAAAAATATACCTTATACTTGAAAAGTTTTTTTACTCCATAGTCATTTTTCAACAATCAATTTGTGCAAAATTATAGAGTTAAACCGGTAAAGAAAACTGCTTTTCCTTCTCCCCCTCTTCTATTTCACGCCCTTCTGCAAAGGGGGCGTTGAAAACATTTTCAGTTTTAAAGGGGGCGGTAGCTGAAAAAAGGTTGAGAACCACTGTTCTAAATTAAGGTTCTTGTTTCATTTCGTATTTCATATTTACACCATGAAGGATTTCTTAAGTACGATAAGCACAAGCAGGACACTTTAATTAACGTTACTATTGAGATACAAGAAAATAATGGTTGAATAACTTTTCTTAAACTAGTACATATTGAGCTAATAATCAAAATAGCTAAGAAACTCTCATAGAATCGTTGTTAAAATCGTTGTCTAAATGGTCAGAAAATTATTGTCTCGTTACTTATTTTCTAAATCTCTACAACACCATTTCTTTTGAACGATTTGTGCGTTTTTTACGATTGGTCATTTTATACTATTCAGTGTTGTGTCTGTTGGTGAGTTGGGGAAATGATAAAAAAATACCATATAATTATATTGAAAACCGATGTAAGCAAGCAGCGGCGTACGAAGACAAATAATTTCGGGGGGGGGGGGGGCTGAGACGAGACTCTTTGAGAGGAGGGGGCGAACACCTCATAAAATGTAGCTAAGAAAAGTAAATGTTTCGAATTTCTGTTATCAATGCTAATTTCAGATGACAAAAGTACATCATTAAAAAAATACTTTTTGGCGTCATAAATATTGTTGAAAAGTAAAGTGTTTTGATGAAAATAGTAAATGATAAAATTGAAGTTAGAAAAATTTTCTTTATTGAAGGAGGTGTTTCTTAAACAAATGCGAGCAATATTTTCGCAAATTTGCGCTTTGATAGCATTAATTTTGCCATTTATTTTACTGTATTCTAAATATTGGGTTTCAATCACACATTTTTTGAAATTTATTTAATAGAATTAGATGAATGAACAAGCGTTAATCGGTGTTTCTGAAACAAATTTGGAACAAATATCAACAATTCGAATTATAAGATAACCATTCACGTCACATATAGTAAAATGGAGAGATTGAAAAAAAGAAAAGAAAGAATTCACTTGTTTCCCCTTTTTTTTAAATTTTGCCCCATACTGAATTTTATTTTCAAAGAAAATTTCGTGTCATGATTTCAGCAAGAAAGGAAAATTAAATAAATAAATCGAAATAAATGAACGATTTCAGCTGAAATTTTAAAAAATTTTTTGGAAAATTTCGGAGGGGGCTGCAGCCCTATCAGCCCACCCCTTGAGTACGCCACTACGCAAGTGATGATGCGTGTTTATCATTTTCTCTTTCCTCGCTCTTTATCTCTGGAGATTAATGTTAAGAATTTGTTCGTCCACATTTTTTTATACTCTGATTGATCCTAATTTGCAAAAGGCATAAAATTTAAAAGGTTTTTGTTTGATTACTTTTCCCTTATACTTCTGTAGTACCAATACTCATATAAGGCCTAAAAATGCAGAATTTTGAATCTATTTTTTAAAACTTTCTCGGGGGAGACACCCCCGGACCCCTAATGTTGGTGATACCCCCCCCCATTTAAAAAATTTAAATGCATTCCCTATAAAAGTTCATTCATTCATTCAACAAAAATGAAACAGAAAAGCAGAAAGCAGGAGCATTAAAAAAAGGGGGGGGGACATGGGTGGGAGGAAATCAGCAAAAGAAAAGAAAAAAAAAAGACTCATCGACACACACACAAATATGCATGCGAGTATTTTTATACATCTTTTTTTTTTGGAGGCGGGGGGGGGGGAGGACGTGCGAATCGGGGTCTACCCCGAAAAAAGAAATTCTAGATGCGGCCTTGCCACACAATGTAAACTTAATCATTTTACAAAACCTTGTTTCTCGTACTTTGAAATGACAATTTGAAGGCTCTGAGCATGGCAGCATAGTTATCGAATTCTACAGATAAGGTGTAAAATTTACGCATCAGCCGCCTCTCAGCTGCGGTGACGTCCAGATTTTTTACACATTTAAAAATTGGATTGCATCCGCATTTATAAAACTCGCTCGTTTTTCTCTACTAGGTCTTTCTCTCACATTAATAATTTTGTGTTTAAGATTATTTTAAAATCTTCTCGTGTGTATGTCTAACTGTGTAGTTCAGGACTCCAGGCTTCTAATTTTGCTGCTCTCATTCGATTTTCATTTGCATCCGATTTGATTCAAGATATTCACAAAAATTATAATTAATTTTCACCAGTGTCTTCAGCTAATGAAGATTTTAGAAAATAAAATTCATATAAAGAATTAATTGCTTAAGACATCGGTAGAAAAAAGAAATCGGGGAATTTTCAATAGTAAACAGTCAGAAAAAAAGTGTAATATACACTAAGTTGGGAATTTTTCAATATTTGCAGCTTATCTTAAAATTTTGGTGGTCATATATCGTTAGTTAATTATAAAAAATTTAGTTATATATTTTATTTTCTTCTGATTATTTACTTATTGAAAATTAACTTTTAGTAATTACTAAATTGTTGCTAGTTGCAGATTTTTTAATAACTGCAAGCTTAAAATAAAAAAAAAGGATTATTTGTTTTTAAAATAAAATATCTTTTAAATAAGAAATTAAAACAGAAAAAAAAAGAGAAAAACAAAATGGAAGTCACCTGAAATGGTTCGCTGTTAACCATTAGTTGCATCATTATTGATACAAGTTCATCAGACTTTTTTGAGAAAATAATAATAATTTTATTTACAGGTAAATGTCTACCTATTTATAAATCCTGTATGATTTTCTCGAATAAAAAATTTTTTTTCGGAAATATTAGATTCATAAAGCAATGTCCCTGATTGCAAAATATTAAATTTAAAACTTTAATTATTTTATGTGCAGCACTAGTTATCAGGGCCTGATTACCGAATAGGCCAACTAGGCCGCGGCCTAGGGCCCCCTTAACTAAGGGGCCCCAAAATGGCTAAAATTGTTGTAGTCAATGCCTAAATTTGTTTTATCCTATGCCTATAATTGTGAAGCCTCAGTGCAGGGGCCCCCAAAAAAGTATTTGGCCTAGGGCCCCGTGATATCTTAATCGGGCCCTGCTAGTTATTGTTTCATCGATTGTTTTTATGGTATAACAAGTAAACAAGCAGCTAAAGCTCATTACACTGCGCTTTAATTTGAATTTTCAGAAGCACGTGTACAAAGCATCGATCAGATGGTTGCAATGGGATTATACTAATTTAGATATCCTTGTGAAAATTGAATGCTTTTTTCTGCAAAAATTGCATCCCGTAAGCTATGGAAGTTACAAGAAGTCTTCTTTTTTTTTTCTTCTGTTACGTATTAGAGTCTATTTCCATTCATCTCATAAAAATGAAGTATTTTTCAGTTGTCCGAGTTCAATCGCTTAATAACCTTGCCCCAAACAAGCATTTGCTTTCACATTACAATAAAGAACTTTCGATAATAAATACTGGAAAAAGTCGATAGTTCCGATGTAGCTTCATGTTTTAGTTTCAGGAATGTTTCTTTTTGTGGTGTTATTAGTGAGCATATGAGAGGCATGAAGTCAAATTCATCAGCTTGAAAGTTACATCATGCATTGCATAACTGTTTAGGGGCCAGGGAGGGGGGGGGGGTAATATGCTTTCACAGCATCCGATAAAAATCCGTTTCGATAATTAAATATCGTTCTTTCGTATCCTCATTGTGTGAGATATTAGATGAATAGATTGATGCAAAATAATCTTGTGGTTATTTGTCGGTAGTAAATTCATGAATTTTCCGCAAGTGTAATTTCTTCCCAAATGCAAGAAATCACCAGCACAACTGGATTCCAACCATCGATATATAATAGGGGTGGATAGAGCAATGGCAACCCTGAGAGGGTCCAAGGATAACTGTCACGTGACTACTAGACGCTCTCCGAAAAACCTCGTGGAGTTAATACGTATTCCTACGGCAACTTCGCTGAGTTTCGAGCAAGTCTGCGCTTTAAATATTAATTACTAGCAAAAATACCCGGCGTTGCCTGGGCCAGTGAAAATATTGAGAACCAATTTATAATCGATTTTTTTTCCTAAACTAAAAGAACTCAAAACGTACCGCTTTGACGATTTAAAATGTCGCTAAATTTGCGGTAATTGTTTTGGGATACCTAGGATACTTTTGCTCCCCTCCTTACTTTATGAAAATATGCTTAAGTATTATTAAGTCAGTAATTTTTGTCAAAGAAAAATTGTCATTTAATGTTGAGAAAATATTGCTGACCATGAAATGACGCTAAAAGTTTTTGTCATAAGTGATTTCGAAATTTGTAGGGAGCATTTGACAATTATTTGTGCGAAAAACACAAATTATTGGTAATTTTAGTTTTGGGGTTTGATTAATTTCGTATGCGGATTACTTTACGCTTTGACATAAGTTTTAAAAGTTTTTTTAATGACAACGTACGGGATCGGCCAAAAAAAAAAAAAAGCCTGAACTTTTCTTCAACTGTGGGAGTATTATCTCGATGATTAAGATTTTGGCGCAGTCTACAAATATCAGACAACAATCGTTTTATTTTAGTTATATCATGTAAGAAGTAAAGTATTATTACATAGTCTTTGGCGCCAAAACTGGCGTCAGTTGAAAAAATTACCAATATATAGTTATTATAATATTCTTGCAACAAATTCGGCAAGATACCTGTTCGATTGGATTCTAAGTGACCGATTGTAAGTACCCGCCCAGTCAGCGCAAAAATTTTTTAAAAATACCGTAAAGTTGTATTTAAAGTTCCATTAAATTGGAAAATAATGAACCCAATCCATTTATTAGTTGCCAATCTCTTCAAGCGATTACATTACCGATACTCTAAAACATATACTGTCGGCCCCGCTCAAACGAATACTGTCGGTTCCAAGAAATATTATTTGATTAAGCGGAGAATTCGATTAAACGGAATCTTTAGTATTGCGACTATGGCATGGGAAATATCCAGTTCCAGGATATTTTATTCGTTTATTCGTTACCCGATTAAGCAGGACCGACAAATTTACGAAACTTGTGAAAATAATTGATACAGTGAACAATTTACTAATAAAGGAATACAATTTATTCTAAAGAAATAATATTTTCACGCAGCAATGCACATTAAGAAACACATTGCTTAAGGATAAATATTCTACTTATACAACTAAGACTATACAAAACGTTTTAAATACAAATCATGGTAAAAGCCTGGATATTCCCCATGAAGCTGGAAAAAAAACCTTCATGATTTGACTTGAGAAAAGCCTTGAACATTAAATACGGAAAGAAGAAATGATGCCCGCAATTATAGCTTTCGACAGGGAGTTGAGATGATACACTAAATACTGAATTAGTTTGGTCAATGCCTTTTGATTTATGAGAAATAATGTACCTTAAATTGGAATGAAAAAGGCGCTACCGATCGAACTTTTTTGAATATCGTTTTAAATTATAGCCTATGTGTTATTCTGATGTATAAGCTACATTGTGGTAAAAGTTTCATCAAAATCCATTCAGTAGTTTTTGCGTGAAAGAGGAACAAACATACATCCATCCATACATCCATCCATACATCCATCCATCCATCCATACAAACTTTCGCATATATAATAGTAGTAAGATGGTTCTCTACTGCTGTGCTTATGGATGTAGTGAGAAATTTGTCAAAGGAGGAAGTGTTACTTTTCACAGGTGAGCAAATTTTTATGCGTTTTTGCTATAGATTAATTTTATTTGAATTATTTTAGCTGCACTATGTTAACATCGAGTGCAATTTGTGTCATTAAATGACACATAAGTCATGTTTAATCTATAGATTTTTGAAAGTAATGTGTTTATGAGGTAATACTTTTGTTGTTCTTCATGTCAGTTTGTCTAGAACAACTTAAAACATTTTAAATCGAACCAGAATGCTTATTTTACCTATTCAACTGAAGAACTCCATAGTTGGCGAAGATTTAAATCGCCAATCCTGTACATTCAAAACGCGCGATTGAAGTTTGTTTTGAAACTTCAACTACTAATTTATATGAACAAATAATAGCTTTTAATATTTTCGTTTCAGTTTTATATCAAAATGCATGTATTTATTATTATTATTGTTATTATTTTTTGTTTTTGAGCTTCCGATCTGATCATTAATTGACATGACATAAAAATGTTTCGTTTCTAAAGCTCTAATGCAATATTATGCAGAAATGTTTGTAAATGTTGTTTTATTGCGGGTCTTGGACTTAATTTAGTTGGCTAAAGTTTTGGATAAATTTAGACACAGATATGACTCAAGCTCTTTTTTTTTTTTGAACTGCTCTAATTTAATTTAATATGGTTATAGGTTATCACTTATGTGTGTAATTAAAAGAGCTAACAGGACTTTAATGACTTTCATCGAAACATCCTACCTTTAATTTGGCTTTTGAATGGATACTGAGGGCAAAATCTATTTAGTTACTTGCTGGTTTCCCCTAATATTTTCGACAAAAAAATTTATTTCTTTGTATGAGACAATTTTATACTGCCCAAACTTTTTTGTAGCAGATTGAATCAAATGCTGAAGTATATTTGTTTTTTTCTTGACATAATGCATTACATATGCTGAAAAATTCATTTTTCCTGAATATGTTTGTGCATTTAACTGATATGTAGCCGTAAATTATTTTTATTTCTTAGTCTTAGGTATATGGATTCAGTTTCTTGAATTTTTTTTGAATTTCTAAAGTGTTATTGCAAAGTGTTATTTCTAAAGTAGTGCAAGGCTATAATTAAATCTCAACTAAGTATTGACTGGTATGGAGAAAACTTTTTGTATACCTCATTTGTTGAGAACTATTCTTAAACACTAATTGCTTTACAATCTTGATAAAATTACCTTTCAATGTTATAGTAGTGGTACAAAAAAAGAGCAGCATTAATAGACATCAAACTACTAAAATTAACTTTTTTTCAAAAGGTTTTCACATTTTTGTCTACTACTGCAGTTTGTAATGTTTCCGAAAAAAGAAAAATATAAATCGCCAGATTGGCGATAAACCGCAAACATAAGACAACCCGGCTCTCGAAGACCTGCTTATGTTGGGACCCTCTTTCCTACCGCTTCCGATGCGGCGTGCTCTATCCACCCCTATTATATATCGATGATTCCAACGCAGCAAGAAAGAGATAAATGCCTAATGCCCCTGCGCTGTGCACATCTGGCATCCTTTCTTCAGAAAAAAAAAAGACCAGCCAGGAATACAAAACGACCACAGACGATCTTGCTATCATTTCCCATTCAGGTTTGACCATTGTCACTAGATCCGACATCGGTGTGGTAATTAGCCCCGTCGTGTCTTCCCCTCTTTTTTCTTGGAATTCCTAGTCAAAAGCTATAGCAACCCCTGCGCCAATTCCGAGAAACTCCAGTTCAACATTGACGCCAAACGAGTGCCCACTTTCCCTGAATGTTAGTTTTCCTGTCAGACCGGGCAACTAAGGGTGGTTGTTTTCTCGGCAATGCCAGTCACGAAGAGTCCTTTCTTCTCCCCATCTTGACTAGAGCTTCAATCCCAACTTGGCTTCCTACGAGAAGGGTAATTCTACTTTTCGCGCGTGGGAATAGGGTATGGGTATGGACCTGTTTCAGCGTCGTCTGCTCGATCCCGTGATCGCGCTTTGCTTGAAAACTGATGAGAATTCGTGTTGTTAGTTAGCGGCAGGGTTGCCAGATCGGGCTACAAGTAGCGGATTGTGCTACTTTTTGTCAACGCCCGCTACAATTTATAAAAATGGGGTTACTCGCTACTTTTTGGGCTACTAAATTTTTTTTCCAGGCTCTTTTTCTCCCACTCCCGCTACTTTCAGTTTTTTTTCTCTTTCAAGAAATTAAATTTTTTTCTTAAAGGTAAGAATTGGCAATGTCTCGTTCTATCTCTCCGAAAAGAGTTCTTCCTCTTTGTTCCCCCCTTTGTAGTGAGCCTGCACAGAAGAAAAGGAGCTTTTGGGGATTTAGGTGACGGGGGAGGGAAAGTGAAAGTTACACATCAAGGACTACACCTGTCAGCATTCCCCAGTCACCCCAACTCTTTTTAGTACTTATTCAATGTTATCACTTTCTCTCTGGGGAAAACAAAACCACCCACAAAAGGAAAGTAGAAGCAGAATTCTGGCGTCATGACGTTTGCATGTCTCATGGGCTTGGGGTTGAAATATTCTATGAAACTTATAATGAGTAACATAGCTCATTCAGATATAGAGATATATTGCACTTTTCTTTGTCTCCTGAAAATTGAAACCTTTGCTAAAGGGTCATTCCATGGAAATGTCAACCTCAGCCGAAGAAAAAAAAAAATACGAAGTGAAAAAAGGATAAAAATAAATAAATAAAAATCATACAACATAAGAAGTTGAAAAAAATGAAAAAGTATTGTAATTATTACTGAAATTAGCCATAATAAATAGTTTGTAGTGTTTGCAGAAAAAAATGTTTGTAACTTCTGAACTGCATTGCAATTCTATTTGTTTTGGATAAGTTTTTTTTTTATTTTACTTCATCTTTTATATATATATATATATATATATGTGGGGGGTTCTGCCCCACTTGATGTTCAAAGAGCAACAAGACGATGTTTCTGCTAAGACAATTTATTATGGGACGATTTAATACAGATAACACACACACATTACAACGAATAAAAGTATTTAAAGTTTGACGTCGTCACTTGGACCATGGCTTGGCCCTCGTCGTTAGAGGCATCTTCTCTCTGCCCCGTCTCGTCGTCCGTCGTCGTCGTTCTGCCCAAGGTTCTGCCTCTTGGCTCTTGTCTCTTAGCTGCAGCGCCCTCTTCTGGTACAAGACAGTTGGTGGAAGAGCTGGAATGACTGGAGTGGGCACCACGGGCACCACATCTCGGCCTTTCCTGACAGCGGCTGGACCACCAGGCGATCTAAAAATAGATAAACAGAACAAAAAAAAAACATTTCAAACAGCAATGAAAAAGTTCTTGAAGTGTCAGTCATATGTTTTCACTTCTAATTCTTCGTGCTATTTTTTTTTTTCACTTTCGAACAATTTCGTCTTCAAAATGTTCGCTTTTCTCTCCCGTCTTCGTCTTCGTCTTTAATTTTCCGTCTTCGTCTTTAATTTGCCGTCTTCGTCTTTAATGTTTCCGTCTTCGTCTTTAATTTGCCGTCTTCGTCTTTAATTTTCCGGCTTCGTCTTTAATTTTTTCGTCTTCGTCTTTATTCATCTTTATACGTCTTTGCTCATCCTTCTTCTTCTTTATTTCTTTTTCTTCGTCTTTATTCATTTTTATTGATCTTAACTTCTTCTTAATTCGTCTTCTAGTTGTTAGATTCCGCAGCTAATATTGCTGAGAATCGTTCCATGGTTTAAGAAATTCAGCGCATGTTGTTGTACAAATGGGACCTTCATGAAATCCTTCTTTGATGACATCGAATGTATTACCTCCCTTAACTTTAGTTATTCTGTAGGGACCTAGGTATTTGGGTTTCAGCTTCAATTGAGGTCCGAATTGAGTTCTCTTGATGGCGACCAGATTGCCAACTTGGTAAGATTTCGATTGTTTTCTTCGCAAATTATATGTTTTCTTATTCTCTTCCTGAACCTTGAAAATCTGTTCCTTCGCATGTTTTCTCATCTCCTCTCTTTGAGCTATGAAATCAGCTTGAAACTCAGTTTCAATCATCTCTGTAAGTTTTTGCAGTCCTGAAACTTTCATTTTTGTGCCAAAGAGCAATTGAAATGGGGTTGTATCGATGCTTCTTTGATATGTCGAGTTCATCGCTTGTTGGAGTTTACTTGTGTGTTTGTACCACTGTGCTGGATTTTCTAAACGTAATTTAGAAATTATGGCGATTATAGTCTGATTTATACGTTCGACTTGTCCGTTGGCTCTTGGTAAACCAGTCGTTATGAGGTGATGATGAATGTTCTCTTTTGCACAATACTCTGCAAAGTCGTTAGAAGTAAATGCAGTTCCTCTATCCGAAATAATTTGTAAAGGACTTCCAAACACAGATTTTTGAAGCTCCATCTTAGCTATAACTTCTGCAGACGTCGTTGATTTCGTTGGGTAGATCCAAACAAACTTCGTGAAAGTGTCGACCACAACAAAAATGTGTTTGTAACTTTTATTGGTACTTTCTAATGGTCCTAAATGATCTATGTGGTATGTTTTCAATGGGACGTCTTCTTTATGCAGTGGATGCAAAAGACCTTCTTTTTTTTTTATGGTTCAACAATATACAATGAACACAATTACCTATTATTTTCTCAATTTTCTGTCTGAGATTTGGGATGAAAAAATAATCACTAACTTCTTTTTCAGTATATTTGATACCGGAGTGACATTTTTCATGAGCGTTTCGAAGTATTTCTGTTTGCATACTTTCTGGAACTACGATTAGCTCTTTTCCATCAATAAATTTATATAAAATTCCATTTCTGTCACAATAATCTTCATAGTTGGAAACTTTAAGTAGTTCTCTAATCGCTTTAATTTTATCATCTTTATCTTGGGCTGATTTAAGGTTTGGCAACAAATTATCTACTAAAATGTTAAACACGTTAACAGGGGAGCGACTGAGTGCGTCAACATGTGGCATTCTAATTCCCGAACGATGTTCAACTGTATAATTAAATTCTTGTAGCAACAAAGACCAACGTGCTACTCTGGTAGATAAGTCTCGTTTTGACAAAGTTTTTTCAAACGCGGCATAATCAGTCACTATTTTGAATGGGATACCAAGAAGATATACACGAAACTTCTTGATTGCTTCGATTACAGCTAGGGCTTCAAGTTCGTAACTAGAATATTTCTTTTCTGCGTCAGTTGTTTTTCTGCTCATATAGTAGATTGGATGAAATGATTTTTCATCTGGTGGTTTTTGCATTAAAATCGCAGAATATCCGTCTAAGCTAGCGTCTGTATGCAGTTCAGTCTCAAATTTAGGGTTGTAAATTCCTAAAACAGGTGCTTCGGCTAATATGAATTTCAATCGATTGAACGCATTACGTTCTTCTAAACCAAATTGAAACTCTTGATCCTTTCTCAGGAGATCACTCAGCGGCTTAGCTATCAAGGAATAATTTGGAATAAACTTCCTAAAATATCCTGTCAATCCTAAAAAGCTTTGAACTTTTTTCAAGTTATTTGGCTCTGGAAAATTAAAAACTGCTTTAGTCTTCAATGTTGATGGAAAAATTTTACCACCTTCGATAACGTGTCCTAAAAAGTCAATTCGCTTTTTCAAAAAATGTGATTTCTTAAAATTTATTTCAAGTCCGTATTCACTGGCAGTCTTCAAAACTAACTTGAGTCTTTTTACACCTTCTTCAGGGGAGGAGGACAAAATGATTACGTCATCCATGTAGGGCAACACAATACCTTCATTAATTAGTTCTCGAAAAACAGAATTACAAAATCTTTGAAATACGGGCGGAGAATTACACAGACCGAAGGGGACCTGACGAAATTGGAATTGTCCACTATGTGTAACAAACGATGTATATTTTCTACTATCTTCTTTAACGTCAACGTGGAAGAATGCGTTCTTTAGGTCAATTGTACTAAAACAATTTGAACCTTGTAATCTATCCAAAATGTCTTCTATTAACGGCAGGGGATATCTATCCTTAACCATGACTTTGTTTAATTTTCTATAATCAATGCAAACGCGAGGCGTGCCATCTTTCTTCTTAACAATTCCAACTGGGCTGCTGTATTCTGCCGAACTAGGTTCTATTATACCATCTTTGAGCCATTCTTTAACTTGGTTATCCAGAATAATTTTTTCTGAGAAGGCCAATCTACGGGGTTGATGAAAGATAGGTTCATCCGTCTTCAATAAAATAGATAATTCTACATTTGTGGTTTTAATTTTCTGCGGCTTATAATTTAAAATCATTTTCATAACTTCAGATTTTGAAGGACTGGGAATATCAGGGGAAATATTCATTTCAACTTCACCAGCACAAACATTAATAGGCAAAACAGTAAAAGCGTTACAGTTTTCTGCATCATTAGATTTTGCTTGTATTGATACACCAGTGTCATCAATAATTGTTATACCTTGCGTCAAAACATTCAGTCCGATAACTAGATCACATGCCATTATTTCGTTATGTACCACAACAATACCAGCTTTACATTTAAAATTATCAATTTGAATATCCGCGTCAAAAGATCCAATTGGTTTCACGTGACATTTACCAAATCCCGTTAATACAGTGTCTACAGGAAACAATTTGTATTGCATACTAGGAAAATTAAATTTTTCAAAAACTGATTTCCGGACTAAGGTTATTTCCGAACCAGTGTCTAAAATACCGTGAGATATAACAGAGTTACCAATCTTTACTTCTTTGTTTAAATTGTGATTTTTGTTAACATTTAACTGTGCAACATCTGGTTTTTTATTCGGGCAGTTACTGGCTTTGTGTCCGAAATTTTCACAATTGAAACATTTAAAACCTTTATCTTTGTGCATGCAATTTTTTGAAATGTGATTCTTTAAACCACAATTGTAGCAAATCATTTCTTTTAATCTTTCATTGTTTCTCTCCGACTGCATTTTATTTTTATTGTTCAAATCTCTTTTAAAATTAGATCTAGTTTCGTTTCTCTTAAACTTCTCTCCTAATTGTTCATTCAGTAGTCTGGGTTCTTCCCGCTCAAATGAATTTTCACCGCGATTCATATCATTTTTCATACTGTCAAAAATCTTCAGTTTATTCTTAAAATCCTCAAGGTCATGAGCTCCGTAAAGTATAGTTTTAGCCGAACTGTTGTCATTTATGCCATTTATCACATAATGAATCAATGCTTGCTCATCAATATTGCCAGAATATGCAATTTGTTTCATCTTTAAAAAATATTCAAACGTGGTTTCATTTTTTTTCATTCTCCTTTGAGCCAATAAAGAATGCAAATTCACGCTGTTTAATTGTGAAGCATATTCATTAAGAAGTGCTTTCTTTAATCTTTGATAAGAATCAATTCCTTTTTCCGTTTTAATGAATAAATTAGCCGTACCGTTTAAGCTTCTTTTACAGAAAATAAACTTTTGTATCTCTGTCAGATGGAATAATTTCGCAGTATTTTCGAAACTTTCTAGCCAATTTATGATATTCTCATGTAAATGTCCACTAAAATGAGTTAAACAAGACTCAATATCATTGTAGTTGATTACCGTAGTATTCATTCCTGCATAATTGGTCGATTTAGGCTCTTCCGAAAGAGATAAAATTGCGATCTCATTTAGTCTACTACTAACCTTGACTTCGGCAGCGTCAGGGTTGAAAATTGATTCCTCATCTTCGTCTTCGTCACTGGTTACGTGTTCACTCAAATTATGCAATTGCGAAATGTCGGTCATGACACTCAATACCCTAGTAGCACATATCGTACGACGATATCGCAAAATTACCAATGCTATATCGCTGCGTCAACGGCTCACGATATCTAACGATGCCTAATCCGACAGATCGTAAAACATCTTGGCGATATCGTGTGCGATATTACAGCGATAACGTAAGCGTCATTGTGGCGTCATCGTTTTGCCCCTAAATGCGATATCTTACTATATCGCTAAAGCGTCATCGTGACAATAACGTAAGCGTCATTGTGGCGTCATCGTCTTGCCAGTAATTACGACATCTTACTGTATCGTTTCGCGCCATTGTGACAATAACGTAAACGACATCGTTTTGCCCTTTCTTACGATATTTTACTAGATCGTTTAAGCGTCATTTTGACAATAACGTATGTGCTCTGGAGACTAAAACCTCCCCACCAGGCTTGGAGTAATCGCCGATTACGTAATCGTAATCGGCGTAATCAATTACGTTTTTTTATAATCGTAATCCTAATCATAATTTGGAAATGGATCACTTGTAATTGTGTAATCGTAATTTTAATCAAGTATTTGTTGTGTAATCGTAATTGTAATCTACTTTTAAATAATCGTAATTTGGCCTTGTAATCGTGTAATCCCGACTTTTTCTGAAAGTGAAAGCTTCTTAGTTGCGTTTCTATAATGGTTTGAAAAAGATAAGAGAGCTATTTCGTGCTCCTTGTAGGTCACAAAGTTGAGCCCAAGGCTCTAACGTAAGCGCTTTGTAGCCCATGGCGCCTATGACAGGCAGAGCCCAGAGGACCGTCTTCTTTCTCAGAGTCGGTCGACTGCCTCTGCTGATTTAGGATAGGTCATCAATTTTCTCTTTCATCAACTGACAATGAAAAGGACAAACCCCCACAAACCCCAACCCTTGTTGCCGGCGGCCGGCGTACGAAGAAAACAGTGGTATCGAAATACTAACACATGTTTTCGGTTCGACAGAGTATTCTGTAAACAGTTGCAACCCAATCGTGCAGTTGTATGCCTTTCGGTGTTTTTCTCCCACTTTGACTTTCATTGTATATTTTCTTTTTCAAAAGACGAGCCAATTTGCAATCGTGTTTCGGTGATCATTCAAGAACAAGAAGTAATCATTGCGATGACAACACCCTGGTGACTTTTTTTTTCAAAATATTTTCACATATAATTTAATCTTAAATTTATGCTTTATATTTTAATGCTCATATTATAAAAAATCATTAAGTACAGTCGAGCTTGCTTATTAGAATATCGCTTAAAGGAATATCCCGCTTAATGTAATACGTTTTCAATGTACCAAACCATTGAAATGCATTATTTTCATCCTGGATAATGGAATATCCCGCTTATTAGAATATTTTTTCGTGGCAAAATGGCTATTCCATTAAGCGGGTTCGACTGTACATGAAAGAAGGAAAAGTTGTGTATTTAACTATTTTTAAAACATGTTTTATGTGCTTGATTTAACGTCTGATTTATTTTTAAGTGTTAATTATCTTTTTGCATTTAGAATAATTTCAATACACTTTTATTTATGTTTATTGTTCTATTTTCACGTTTTTAGTGGTGTTCGGGCTGCTACCCTGTAGGGCCCCCCAATGAGAACGACGCCTACGGCGAATAGCCTCAGAATCCATCGGATACTCAAGGAGTGAGGATGCTCTCCTCCACTGTGCCCTGCACTACTATGTAACAGCCCCTCGGCCCTGTTCTCACCTTAGAGAAAATTCCCTTGGAATAAATAAAGTTTCTTGTTGTTGTCCAAAAGTTTACAGTCCACTCTCATTTGAATCCTGAGCTTGACATTTGGTCCGTGCGACCCTGAGCTCTATAAGC